>JALJCO010014086.1:442500-564372 GCA_023101725.1 Atherinomorus stipes
CTGATCCAACTCCAGAAATGATCCAACCCCAGACCTGATCCAACCTGAGACCTGATCCAACCCCAGACCTGATCCAACCCCAGACCTGATCCAACCCCAGACCTGATCCAACCTGAGACCTGATCCAACTCCAGACCTGATCCAACCTCAGACCTGATCCAACCTGAGACCTGATCCAACTCCAGACCTGATCCAACCTCAGACCTGATCCAACCTGAGACCTGATCCAACTCCAGACCTGATCCAACCTCAGACCTGATCCAACCCCAGACCTGATCAAACCCCAGTCCTGATCCAACTCCAGACCTGATCCAACCTCAGACCTGATCCAACCTGAGACCTGATCCAACTCCAGACCTGATCAAACCCCAGTCCTGATCCAACCCCAGACCTGATCCAACTCCAGACCTGATCCAACCTGAGACCTGATCCAACTCCAGACCTGATCCAACCTGAGACCTGATCCAATTCCAGACCCGATCCAACCTGAGACCTGATCCAACCCCAGACCCGATCCAACCTGAGACCCGATCCAACCTGAGACCTGATCCAACTCCAGACCTGATCCAACCTGAGACCTGATCCAACCCCAGACCCGATCCAACCTGAGACCCGATCCAACCTGAGACCTGATCCAACTCCAGACCTGATCGAACTCCAGACCTGATCCAACCTGAGACCTGATCCAACTCCAGACCTGATCCAACCTGAGACCTGATCCAACCTGAGACCTGATCCAACTCCAGACCTGATCCAACCCCAGACCTGATCCAACTCCAGACCTGATCCAACCTGAGACCTGATCCAACTCCAGACCTGATCCAACCTGAGACCTGATCCAACCTGAGACCTGATCCAACCTGAGACCTGATCCAACCTCAGACCTGATCCAACCCCAGACCTGATCCAACCTGAGACCCGATCCAACCTGAGACCTGATCCAACCTCAGACCTGATCCAACCCCAGACCTGATCCAACCTGAGACCTGATCCAACCCCAGACCTGATCCAACCTCAGACCTGATCCAACTCCAGACCTGATCCAACCCCAGACCTGATCCAACCCCAGACCTGATCCAACTCCAGACCTGATCCAACCCCAGACCTGATCCAACCCCAGACCTGATCCAACCTCAGACCTGATCCAACCTCAGACCTGATCCAACCCCAGACCTGATCCAACCCCAGACCTGATCCAACCCCAGACCTGATCCAACCTGAGACCTGATCCAACCTCAGACCTGATCCAACCTGAGACCTGATCCAACCTGAGACCTGATCCAACCCCAGACCTGATCCAACCCCAGACCTGATCCAACCTGAGACCCGATCCAACTCTAGACCTGATCCAACTCCAGACCTGATCCAACTCCAGACCTGATCCAACTCCAGACCTGATCCAACCTGAGACCCGATCCAACCCCAGACCCGATCCAACCCCGAGACCCGATCCAACCTGAGACCTGATCCAACCCCAGACCTGATCCAACTCCAGACCTGATCCAACTCCAGACCTGATCCAACCCCAGACCTGATCCAACTCCAGACCTGATCCAACTCCAGACCTGATCCAACTCCAGACCTGATCCAACTCCAGACCTGATCCAACCCTGAGACCTGATCCAACCCGAGACCTGATCCAACCTGAGACCTGATCCAACTCCAGACCTGATCCAACCCCAGACCTGATCCAACCTGAGACCTGATCCAACTCCAGACCTGATCCAACCTGAGACCTGATCCAACCTGAGACCTGATCCAACCCCCAGACCTGATCCAACCCCAGACCTGATCCAACTCCAGACCTGATCCAACCCCAGACCTGATCCAACCCCAGACCTGATCCAACCTCAGACCTGATCCAACCTCAGACCTGATCCAACCCCAGACCTGATCCAACCCCAGACCTGATCCAACCCCAGACCTGATCCAACCTCAGACCTGATCCAACCTCAGACCTGATCCAACCTGAGACCTGATCCAACCTGAGACCTGATCCAACCCCAGACCTGATCCAACCCCAGACCTGATCCAACCCCAGACCTGATCCAACCTGAGACCTGATCCAACTCCAGACCTGATCCAACCTGAGACCTGATCCAACCTGAGACCTGATCCAACCCCAGACCTGATCCAACCCCAGACCTGATCCAACTCCAGACCTGATCCAACCCCAGACCTGATCCAACCCCAGACCTGATCCAACCTCAGACCTGATCCAACCTCAGACCTGATCCAACCCCAGACCTGATCCAACCCCAGACCTGATCCAACCTCAGACCTGATCCAACCTCAGACCTGATCCAACCTGAGACCTGATCCAACCTGAGACCTGATCCAACCCCAGACCTGATCCAACCCCAGACCTGATCCAACCCCAGACCTGATCCAACCTGAGACCCGATCCAACTCTAGACCTGATCCAACTCCAGACCTGATCCAACTCCAGACCTGATCCAACTCCAGACCTGATCCAACCTGAGACCCGATCCAACCCCAGACCCGATCCAACCCGAGACCCGATCCAACCTGAGACCTGATCCAACCCCAGACCTGATCCAACTTCAGACCTGATCCAACTCCAGACCTGATCCAACCCCAGACCTGATCCAACTCCAGACCTGATCCAACTCCAGACCTGATCCAACTCCAGACCTGATCCAACTCCAGACCTGATCCAACCTGAGACCTGATCCAACCCAAGACCTGATCCAACCCCAGACCTGATCCAACTCCAGACCTGATCCAACCCCAGACCTGATCCAACCTGAGACCTGATCCAACTCCAGACCTGATCCAACCTGAGACCTGATCCAACCTGAGACCTGATCCAACCCCAGACCTGATCCAACTCCAGACCTGATCCAACCTGAGACCTGATCCAACCCCAGACCTGATCCAACCCCAGACCTGATCCAACCTGAGACCTGATCCAACCCCAGACCTGATCCAACCTGAGACCTGATCCAACTCCAGACCTGATCCAACCTGAGACCTGATCCAACCCCAGACCTGATCCAACCCCAGACCTGATCCAACCCCAGACCTGATCCAACTCCAGACCTGATCCAACTCCAGACCTGATCCAACCTGAGACCTGATCCAACTCCAGACCTGATCCAACCTGAGACCTGATCCAACTCCAGACCTGATCCAACCTGAGACCTGATCCAACCTGAGACCTGATCCAACCTGAGACCTGATCCAACCCCAGACCTGATCCAACCCCAGACCTGATCCAACCTGAGACCTGATCCAACCCCAGACCTGATCCAACCCCAGACCTGATCCAACTCCAGACCTGATCCAACCTGAGACCTGATCCAACCCCAGACCTGATCCAACCCCAGACCTGATCCAACCCCAGACCTGATCCAACCCCAGACCTGATCCAACCTCAGACCTGATCCAACCCCAGACCTGATCCAACCTGAGACCTGATCCAACTCCAGACCTGATCCAACCTGAGACCTGATCCAACCCCAGACCTGATCCAACTCCAGACCTGATCCAACCTGAGACCTGATCCAACCTGAGACCTGATCCAACCTGAGACCTGATCCAACCTGAGACCTGATCCAACTCCAGACCTGATCCAACCTCAGACCTGATCCAACCCCAGACCTGATCCAACCTGAGACCCGATCCAACTCCAGACCTGATCCAACCCAGACCTGATCCAACCTGAGACCTGATCCAACCTCAGACCTGATCCAACCCCAGACCTGATCCAACCTGAGACCTGATCCAACTCCAGACCTGATCAAACCCCAGTCCAGATTCAACCCCAGACCTGATCCAACTCCAGACCTGATCCAACCCCAGACCCGATCCAACCTGAGACCTGATCCAACTCCAGACCTGATCCAACCCGAGACCCGATCCAACCTGAGACCTGATCCAACTCCAGACCCGATCCAACCTGAGACCCGATCCAACTCCAGACCTGATCCAACTCCAGACCTGATCCAACCTGAGACCCGATCCAACTCCAGACCTGATCCAACCCCAGACCCGATCCAACCTGAGACCCGATCCAACCTGAGACCTGATCCAACTCCAGACCTGATCCAACCCCAGACCTGATCCAACTCCAGACCTGATCCAACCTGAGACCTGATCCAACTCCAGACCTGATCTAACCTGAGACCTGATCCAACTCCAGACCTGATCCAACCTGAGACCTGATCCAACCCCAGACCTGATCCAACCTGAGACCCGATCCAACCCCAGACCTGATCCAACCTCAGACCTGATCCAACCCCAGACCTGATCCAACCTGAGACCTGATCCAACTCCAGACCTGATCCAACCCCAGACCCGATCCAACCTCAGACCTGATCCAACCTGAGACCTGATCCAACCTGAGACCTGATCCAACCTGAGTCCTGATCCAACTCCAGACCTGATCCAACCCCAGACCTGATCCAACCTGAGACCTGATCCAACCCCAGACCTGATCCAACCCCAGACCTGATCCAACTCCAGACCTGATCCAACTCCAGACTTGATCCAACTCCAGACCTGATCCAACCTGAGACCTGATCCAACTCCAGACCTGATCCAACCTGAGACCTGATCCAACCTGAGACCTGATCCAACCCCAGACCTGATCCAACCCCAGACCTGATCCAACCCCAGACCTGATCCAACCTGAGACCTGATCCAACTCCAGACCTGATCCAACCCCAGACCTGATCCAACCTGAGACCTGATCCAACTCCAGACCTGATCCAACCTGAGACCTGATCCAACCTGAGACCTGATCCAACCCCAGACCTGATCCAACCCCAGACCTGATCCAACCCCAGACCTGATCCAACCTGAGACCTGATCCAACCCCAGACCTGATCCAACTCCAGACCTGATCCAACCTGAGACCTGATCCAACCCCAGACCTGATCCAACTCCAGACCTGATCCAACCTGAGACCTGATCCAACCCCAGACCTGATCCAACTCCAGACCTGATCCAACCTGAGACCTGATCCAACTCCAGACCTGATCCAACCTGAGAACTGATCCAACCTGAGACCTGATCCAACTCCAGACCTGATCCAACCTGAGACCCGATCCAACTCCAGACCTGATCCAACCCAGACCTGATCCAACCAGAGACCTGATCCAACCTCAGACCTGATCCAACCCCAGACCTGATCCAACCTGAGACCTGATCCAACTCCAGACCTGATCAATCCCCAGTCCTGATCCAACCCCAGACCTGATCCAACTCCAGACCTGATCCAACCCCAGACCCGATCCAACCTGAGACCTGATCCAACTCCAGACCCGATCCAACCTGAGACCCGATCCAACTCCAGACCTGATCCAACTCCAGACCTGATCCAACCTGAGACCTGATCCAACCTGAGACCTGATCCAACTCCAGACCTGATCCAACCTGAGACCTGATCCAACCCCAGACCTGATCCAACTCCAGACCTGATCCAACCTGAGACCTGATCCAACCTGAGACCTGATCCAACCTGAGACCTGATCCAACTCCAGACCTGATCCAACCTGAGACCTGATCCAACCCCAGACCTGATCCAACTCCAGACCTGATCCAACCTGAGACCTGATCCAACTCCAGACCTGATCCAACCTGAGACCTGATCCAACCTGAGACCTGATCCAACTCCAGACCTGATCCAACCTCAGACCTGATCCAACCCCAGACCTGATCCAACCTGAGACCTGATCCAACTCCAGACCTGATCCAACCTCAGACCTGATCCAACCTGAGACCCGATCCAACCTCAGACCTGATCCAACCTGAGACCTGATCCAACTCCAGACCTGATCCAACCTCAGACCTGATCCAACCTGAGACCCGATCCAACCTGAGACCCGATCCAACTCCAGACCTGATCCAACCCCAGACCTGATCCAACCTGAGACCCGATCCAACTCCAGACCTGATCCAACCCCAGACCTGATCCAACTCCAGACCTGATCCAACCTGAGACCTGATCCAACTCCAGACCTGATCCAACCCCAGACATGATCCAACTCCAGACCTGATCCAACCTGAGACCCGATCCAACCCCAGACCTGATCCAACTCCAGACCTGATACAACCTCAGACCTGATCCAACCCCAGACCTGATCCAACCTGAGACCCGATCCAACTCCAGACCTGATCCAACCCAGACCTGATCCAACCTGAGACCTGATCCAACCTCAGACCTGATCCAACCCCAGACCTGATCCAACCTGAGACCTGATCCAACTCCAGACCTGATCAAACCCCAGTCCAGATTCAACCCCAGACCTGATCCAACTCCAGACCTGATCCAACTCCAGACCTGATCCAACCCGAGACCCGATCCAACCTGAGACCTGATCCAACTCCAGACCCGATCCAACCTGAGACCCGATCCAACTCCAGACCTGATCCAACTCCAGACCTGATCCAACCTGAGACCCGATCCAACTCCAGACCTGATCCAACCCCAGACCCGATCCAACCTGAGACCCGATCCAACCTGAGACCTGATCCAACTCCAGACCTGATCCAACCCCAGACCTGATCCAACTCCAGACCTGATCCAACCTGAGACCTGATCCAACTCCAGACCTGATCCAACCTGAGACCTGATCCAACTCCAGACCTGATCCAACCTGAGACCTGATCCAACCCCAGACCTGATCCAACCTGAGACCCGATCCAACCTGAGACCTGATCCAACCTCAGACCCGATCCAACCCCAGACCTGATCCAACCTGAGACCTGATCCAACTCCAGACCTGATCCAACCCCAGACCCGATCCAACCTCAGACCTGATCCAACCTGAGACCTGATCCAACCTGAGACCTGATCCAACCTGAGTCCTGATCCAACTCCAGACCTGATCCAACCCCAGACCTGATCCAACCTGAGACCTGATCCAACCCCAGACCTGATCCAACTCCAGACCTGATCCAACTCCAGACCTGATCCAACTCCAGACCTGATCCAACCTGAGACCTGATCCAACTCCAGACCTGATCCAACCTGAGACCTGATCCAACCTGAGACCTGATCCAACCCCAGACCTGATCCAACCCCAGACCTGATCCAACCCCAGACCTGATCCAACCTGAGACCTGATCCAACTCCAGACCTGATCCAACCCCAGAGCTGATCCAACCTGAGACCTGATCCAACTCCAGACCTGATCCAACCTGAGACCTGATCCAACCTGAGACCTGATCCAACCCCAGACCTGATCCAACCCCAGACCTGATCCAACCTGAGACCTGATCCAACCCCAGACCTGATCCAACTCCAGACCTGATCCAACCTGAGACCTGATCCAACCCCAGACCTGATCCAACTCCAGACCTGATCCAACCTGAGACCTGATCCAACCCCAGACCTGATCCAACTCCAGACCTGATCCAACCTGAGACCTGATCCAACTCCAGACCTGATCCAACCTGAGAACTGATCCAACCTGAGACCTGATCCAACCTGAGACCTGATCCAACTCCAGACCTGATCCAACCTGAGACCCGATCCAACTCCAGACCTGATCCAACCTGAGACCTGATCCAACTCCAGACCTGATCCAACCTGAGACCTGATCCAACCCCAGACCTGATCCAACTCCAGACCTGATCCAACCTGAGACCTGATCCAACTCCAGACCTGATCCAACCTGAGAACTGATCCAACCTGAGACCTGATCCAACCTGAGACCTGATCCAACTCCAGACCTGATCCAACCTGAGACCTGATCCAACTCCAGACCTGATCCAACCTGAGACCTGATCCAACCCCAGACCTGATCCAACTCCAGACCTGATCCAACCTGAGACCTGATCCAACTCCAGACCTGATCCAACCTGAGAACTGATCCAACCTGAGACCTGATCCAACCTGAGACCTGATCCAACTCCAGACCTGATCCAACCTGAGACCCGATCCAACTCCAGACCTGATCCAACCTGAGACCCGATCCAACCCAGACCTGATCCAACCTGAGACCTGATCCAACCTCAGACCTGATCCAACCCCAGACCTGATCCAACCTGAGACCTGATCCAACTCCAGACCTGATCAATCCCCAGTCCTGATCCAACCCCAGACCTGATCCAACTCCAGACCTGATCCAACCCCAGACCCGATCCAACCTGAGACCTGATCCAACTCCAGACCCGATCCAACCTGAGACCCGATCCAACCTGAGACCTGATCCAACTCCAGACCTGATCCAACCTGAGACCTGATCCAACCTGAGACCTGATCCAACTCCAGACCTGATCCAACCTGAGACCTGATCCAACCTGAGACCTGATCCAACTCCAGACCTGATCCAACCTGAGACCTGATCCAACCCCAGACCTGATCCAACTCCAGACCTGATCCAACCTGAGACCTGATCCAACCCCAGACCTGATCCAACCCCAGACCTGATCCAACCTGAGACCTGATCCAACTCCAGACCTGATCCAACCTGAGACCTGATCCAACTCCAGACCTGATCCAACCTGAGACCTGATCCAACCTGAGACCTGATCCAACCCCAGACCTGATCCAACCCCAGACCTGATCCAACCCCAGACCTGATCCAACCTCAGACCTGATCCAACCCCAGACCTGATCCAACCTCAGACCTGATCCAACCCCAGACCTGATCCAACCCCAGACCTGATCCAACCCCAGACCTGATCCAACCTCAGACCTGATCCAACCTGAGACCTGATCCAACCCCAGACCTGATCCAACTCCAGACCTGATCCAACTCCAGACCTGATCCAACCTGAGACCCGATCCAACTCCAGACCTGATCCAACCTGAGACCTGATCCAACTCCAGACCTGATCCAACCTGAGACCTGATCCAACCCCAGACCTGATCCAACTCCAGACCTGATCCAACCTGAGACCTGATCCAACTCCAGACCTGATCCAACCCCAGACCTGATCCAACCTGAGACCTGATCCAACCCCAGACCTGATCCAATTCCAGACCTGATCCAACCTGAGACCTGATCCAACCCCAGACCTGATCCAACCTGAGACCTGATCCAACCTGAGAACTGATCCAACCTGAGACCTGATCCAACCTGAGACCTGATCCAACTCCAGACCTGATCCAACCTGAGACCCGATCCAACTCCAGACCTGATCCAACCCAGACCTGATCCAACCTGAGACCTGATCCAACCTCAGACCTGATCCAACCCCAGACCTGATCCAACCTGAGACCTGATCCAACTCCAGACCTGATCAATCCCCAGTCCTGATCCAACCCCAGACCTGATCCAACTCCAGACCTGATCCAACCCCAGACCCGATCCAACCTGAGACCTGATCCAACTCCAGACCTGATCCAACCCCAGACCTGATCCAACCCCAGACCTGATCCAACTCCAGACCTGATCCAACCTGAGACCTGATCCAACCTGAGACCTGATCCAACTCCAGACCTGATCCAACCCCAGACCCGATCCAACCCCAGACCTGATCCAACACCAGACCTGATCCAACCTGAGTCCTGATCCAACCTGAGACCTGATCCAACCTGAGACCTGATCCAACCCCAGACCTGATCCAAGCTTAGACCTGATCCAACTCCAGACCTGATCCAACTCCAGACCTGATCCAACCTGAGTCCTGATCCAACTCCAGACCTGATCCAACCCCAGACCTGATCCAACCTGAGACCTGATCCAACCCCAGACCTGATCCAACCCCAGACCTGATCCAACTCCAGACCTGATCCAACTCCAGACTTGATCCAACTCCAGACCTGATCCAACCTGAGACCTGATCCAACTCCAGACCTGATCCAACTCCAGACCTGATCCAACCTGAGACCTGATCCAACCTGAGACCTGATCCAACCCCAGACCTGATCCAACTCCAGACCTGATCCAACTCCAGACCTGATCCAACCTGAGACCTGATCCAACTCCAGACCTGATCCAACTCCAGACCTGATCCAACCTGAGACCTGATCCAACCTGAGACCTGATCCAACCCCAGACCTGATCCAACCCCAGACCTGATCCAACTCCAGACCTGATCCAACTCCAGACCTGATCCAACCCCAGACCTGATCCAATCTGAGTCCTGATCCAAGGTTTCCTCTTGAACCAGTTCTGGTGAGACCGTCACATCTCACACACTCACAGTCGTCTGATGATGACGACACGTGAAACACGTGGAAACTCGGATCTTTCACCGCAAGAAGACGGAGGGGAAAGTTTCCCCCCCGACATTAAAAGAAAACTAAACATAAAAACAGGTGACACCATGTCGTCATGGCAACGACGCCACCTTTCACCACAGCAGCCGAACACCTGGCAGGTGAGGGGCGGAGCCACCGTCCTCTAAGTTCACTTCAGACTGAAACCAAGCAGGAGGAAGTTCTTACCTTCATCCATGGAGACGAGAGAGGAGGAGCTGCAGGACCCTTCAGGCATCACCTGGAACACGCACACGCATGCACACGCACATGCATGCACATGCACACACACACACACACACACACACACACACACACACACACACACGCACAGATCAGCAAAAAACACCAACAAACAGCATCAGTGACGTCACATGATCGACTTTAATCTGATGATGGAGGCAGAAGAAGAACCGGACCGGCCGCCATCACAGCGTGCTGCCTTCACTGTCTGCAGGAATAATTAACGTCTTTCTGCAAGCAGAAAATATTTCATATCTGATGCCTCAGATCGTCACGGCGATCAATAATCAGCCCATAATAAGCCCCGCCCACCAGAAACATCTGATCAGCTGTTTTTAGGTGTGTTTTCGTCTTGGTGGGTCACATGTGCCGTCTGAGCATGCTCAGACTGCAGCTCCGCCCAGGTCAGAATCATCTCTGGTTACCATGACAACATACCGGCACGCTCCTGCAGATCAGATTTCATGCTGATACGTTTGAACTAGGGATGCACGACGTAATGGGCCCCCCATCCCCGACCCCCGACCCGGTCTCTCAGGTCAGCTGACCTGCTGCTCCTGGAGGTGCCGAGGACCCGCAGGTGAAACTAAATCTTTGTCCCTCACGTTTTTCCGTCCTCAGACATCTTTGATTTCTTTTCACAGTTTGAACCGTTTCTTATTTGTAACTTGATTTCTGATCATTTGATTTTATTTATTTTGCTCGGACAGAACTTTGTTTCTGTCTTCATAAGGGCTCTATAAATAAAGCTGGCGTGGCTATATCGGCCTTAAGACTGAGTATCGGACATCAGCCACCCCACCGATATTTAAGCGATATTTAAGCGATATTTAAGCGATCAGCCCGCTGCCTCTAAAGTCTAAAAAAACACCAACAACTTCTTCTTCTTTAAAAACATCTTTTCTACAAACTTTAAACTTCTAAAGACTAGTGATAGGAAAAATATTGATACACTAAAATATGGCGATATTTTCATATGCTGATATCATATTGACATTTAAAAACGCGATATCGATCTATTTTACTAACGAAATCTCATAATATTTAATCAAACTCTGAAATATCGTGAGATTTTGTAACAGAACGACAAAATCTTGCGAGATTTGTTAGTAAAATATAACATACCGCGTTTTAAAATATCGATTTGATATCGGCATATGAAAATATCGCAATATTTCAGTGTATCTATATTTTTTCCCACCCCCGATTTGTGTGAGAAACGGATAACAAAACTGTTAATGTGGAATGACTATTTATTTTTTTTCAGCTTTATTATCGGTATCGATATCGGTTATCGGCCACACGAGTTTTAAAATATCGGCATATCGGATATTGGCCAAAAATTCCAATATCGTGCATCCCTAATTAGAACTGCGACCATCCCCATCTGCTCCACGCGGACCTCCGTTTACAAACTCCGTCTTTTGGGCTCGCGCGGCTCTCCTGGGCGCCACAAACATCCGCAGCTTTGTTTTCGTGACTCATCTGAAGTTTCTCAACACGTTTTTGTTTCCGGCTGCCCATTTTCATCCTGACGAGCTCAAACATGAGCAGTTCAGACTTGTTCCGCCGTTTCTGCCTCGCAGCTGTCAGCTCGCCTCATCGGCTGAAGCGCGCACATAAAAGTTTCTGTCTGGCCGAGATGAAAGTTCGCTTCTGTTTGAAACACCCGCCGAATTAAAAGCGGACCCCCCCTTGATAACACCGTCAGTTGGCGGTTTTGAATGAGAGGCGCCGTGTTTCATACTAAGCAGTTATCTGTAAATGCGGTTTTTCCCTGCTGAGCTTCTGCACGGAAGCCCCACCTACAAGCTCGAGGTTTAACATGCAAGATTGAGCAGAACTCGGAATGATGGCGGGTGAGCTCGAACCGAACCGAAGGCTCGGTTCTGGATCTGGTTCCGAGTCGCGCTGACGGGCTCGGTGAGAGAGAGGTGCGGCTCAGACTTCCGTGTCTCCGGGGAGCGGATCCAGCTGTGACAGCGGGCACGCGCACGCGGACCCAGACCCAGACCCGAACCAGAACGCGAACCGAGACGTGCAAAAGAGCGTGGACTCACCTGAGCGCAGGTTCATGTGCAGGTTGAAATAAAAACCTCCGACACTCAAACGCAACTTTTCACGCAATCTGACTGTTTCCTCACAATCTCACCGCTGGACCGCTGCTGCCCACTGCGCATGCGTCCAGTTTGAAAACAAGGACCACGAGTAAAAGTAGGAGAATAAAATTTAGTGAAAGTAGCAGCCGGAGCTCAAACCAAAGCCAGATTAAAGAGCCGAGGTCTGAAACTAAAAGCTGATTTTGGTTTAATTTTCAGTCATTTAAATAAAAGCTGGAAGCTGCAGTGCAGCGGGGACGACCAGCAGGGGGCGACAGAGCCCCAAAGCACACAGCAGCTTTCAGGTTTTCTGGGTTTTAAATGTTTATTCAGTTTGACTCTTTAGAAAAATGTTGTTACTATAGTTGGTATAAAAACATTTGACTGTGACCAGTTTGTTTCCATAAAATCACAGAACAGAGTAAAAACTCAGAGAAGGACCGGAAGGATTTCCATGTTGCTCCTGGTGCAGAAGAGAAGATCCATGAGCTTTATGTCAGACCCGGATCATCATCATCATCATCACATCAAGATACCTTTTACCATAAAAAATAAGATCTTTACATATATATATAATAAGATACTTTCTCATCATCATCATCATCATGCAACACTGTCAAACTAAACTCAGAGTGCAGCAGGATACAAACTTGTGCCTCTTAATTTAAATCAGAGACAAAATATACACAATATATAAACATGCGTATGGACACATGAATATTTCATTTATTCATTTCAGGCTGTTCGTCCACATGTTCCACCGAGGATGACCGCTTACAGAGCCGATCACAACAAAACAACAATTATGGCCGTCACTATGCAACAAAACAAAACAATTTAAACACGCCTGAAAGGGGGGGGGGGGCAAACTGATGAAGTCCCACCCCCATTTCTCCTTATGAATCTCCAAATCAAAAATCAAGCTTCCTTCAAAACCAATGAGAAAAACAAACCAGTGACCACATTTGGAGCCATAAAGCACAGAAGCTCCTCGGTCTGCTCGCATCATAGAAGCGTTGCCGTGGGCAACAATAACCGTCACGTTACAGCAATGATCCGCACCAACGATGGGAAGTAACGGCACACGAACGATAACCGAAGAAGACACGAACTCACAACCGTAAGAGACGATTCACCAGCAACCAGAACTTAAACCACAAAGACTTTAAGAAACCACATTTATGGAACGTCGTAGTTCCCGATGCGTCCATGAGAGACACTACGGACGCCGCGGCAGACGAGATCGCACGTTCGTTCGTTCGTTCGTTCGTCCGTCCGTCCGTCCGTCCGTCCGTTCGTTCGTTCGTTCGTTCGTTCGTTCTTTCTTTCTTTCTTTGTTTTAAATCAACATCAACCCCTCTTGGACCCTCTTGTGTTTGTCTGCAGCTCTGTCGCTCTTAGCACAATGTAAACAGCTAATTTCTTCTTCTACGCCTGTATTATCGGCAGAGTAGGCTCTGAACGCCGAGGCTTCCGTACTGTCGTGAACTTGCATGGACGCCCTTCGTGGCAGCTACATGTTCTACTGTTTAGTCTCTAAAAATCTACTAAATGATGTCGGTTCCAGTAAATTCTGGACGCTACCCACTCAGGACACTTGGATTACATTGGACAAGCAGTATGGAGGAATATTGACACGTTTTTGTGGACTTTAAGGACCTTTTTGGCTCGGACCCCGGTGAACTCCATTATATGAAAGTTGGGGGGAAACGAGAAGCCTTCCTGATCACCGGCTGCATTTGACATATTAAAAAAGTGCTGCAGAGTCTTTCTCACCATGAGGGGGGGTGGAAGATACAGTTACATCATTCTGTGGGTGGACTGTTCCTTTAATTTAACTTATTATATAAAAAACAAAGCTTGGCTTCTTCTTTTAATCGGCAGTTCAACGACTCCACAAAACGTCACCATGACGACCCCACCCTCACTGAACCACATCGCTGTAACATGAACAAACTGAACGGGGCAGTGTGGTGTCGGCCAATCAGGGCCGAGTGTGAAAGGGGCTTTAGGACCTGGGTGGGGGGGTTGTGGGTGGAGCCTTCCTGGATGAATTTGCATAAGTAACGGTGAGTTAATTAGGAGTGACAGACCTGGGG
Organism: Atherinomorus stipes; assembly: GCA_023101725.1. Taxonomy (NCBI): domain Eukaryota; kingdom Metazoa; phylum Chordata; class Actinopteri; order Atheriniformes; family Atherinidae; genus Atherinomorus; species Atherinomorus stipes. The sequence goes on from JALJCO010014086.1 coordinate 457,119, forward strand.
GGGCATGCGGTGAAAGAGGTGGCAGATAATGGAAGGTCTGGTGTGAGATCTTTATTCTGGTTGGCCATCAGAATGGAGAGAAATATAAAAAGTGCTCCAGAAAAGAAAAAAAAAAAAAAAGTCATTTTTGCTCAGCATGAGGATGAGGAGAAGATGAAGGAGCATCATTCTGTGGTGTACTGTCCCTTTAAACAACCTGAAGCAGGAAGCTTTAAAGGTGATTTTTGACGACAGTAAATGTTTTCTTGCATCGTAACTCCTCTTTTGACGTCATAAATTGTTGAAATGTTTCCTGATTTAATTTCTTACTTCAGTGTTAAAATGTTTTTTGCTGAAACTCGACTGCGGCGCGTGGAAACGCAGACGCAGCAGAACTGACCACAGATGTGACGTGATCAGGTCAGCGGCTGCTGGACCAGCAGGAGGAACGTGTGACGTGCGAAACCCGTCCAGCTGGAGACACGAGCGGATCAGACGAGTCTCAGCCTGTCAGAGACAAACGTCCCGCAGAAGCTGCTGCTCCTTTCTGAGGAAAAGTCTCCGCGCTGCGTTCACTGGCGGCGGATGGATGATGGTCATGTGGTCCATGAACGGACAAGTTCAGCACATGATGAGCTGCAGATCTGGATCTGAACGTCCCGTCATGTGACCTTTCACTTCTGCCATGAGGACAAATCCAATGCTGCTTTCAGGAACGTGGATGCTGGAGCAGGAATCACTCTGGAGGAGGAGGAGTGGACGTGTTCCGATAATCTGATCATAATCTGAAGCGTGTCATCATGAATGTAGTTTATTCATCAGATTATAATCCAGGAAACATAAAAGATAATAATGACAGTTCTAATAACGTACGCGCAGACGTCACAGTGGTGGAGAAAACATGTAAGAGCAAGAATGTTTGTATCAGATTATTATCTGGGATATTTAAACAAGAATATGACACATGAATCAGATTATAATCTGGGATATGTAAAGAAGAATATGACTCATTAATCAGATTATAATCTGGGATATGTAAACGAGAATATGACTCATGAATCAGATTATAATCTGGGATATTTAAACAAGAATATGACTCATGAATGAGATTATAATCTGGGATATGTAAACAAGAATATGACTCATGAATCAGATTATAATCTGGGATATGTAAACAAGAATATGACTCATGAATAAGATTATAATCTGGGATATGTAAACAAGAATATGACTCATGAATCAGATTATAATCTGGGATATTTAAACGAGAATATGACTTATGAATCAGATTATAATCTGGGATATTTAAACAAGAATATGACTCATGAATCAGATTATAATCTGGGGTATGTAAACGAGAATATGACTTATGAATCAGATTATAATCTGGGATATTTAAACAAGAATATGACTCATGAATCAGATTATAATCTGGGGTATGTAAACAAGAATATGACACATGAATCAGATTATAATCTGGGATATTTAAACGAGAATATGACTCATGAATCAGATTATAATCTGGGGTATGTAAACGAGAATATGATTTATGAATCAGATTATAATCTGGGATATTTAAACAAGAATATGACTCATGAATCAGATTATAATCTGGGGTATGTAAACGAGAATATGACTTAGGAATCAGATTATAATCTGGGATATTTAAACAAGAATATGACTCATGAATCAGATTATAATCTGGGTATGTAAACAAGAATATGACACATGAATCAGATTATAATCTGGGATATTTAAACAAGAATATGACTCATGAATCAGATTATAATCTGGGATATGTAAAGAAGAATATGACTCATTAATCAGATTATAATCTGGGATATGTAAAGAAGAATATGACTCATGAATCAGATTATAATCTGGGATATGTAAAGAAGAATATGACTCATGAATCAGATTATAATCTGGGCATGTAAAGAAGAATATGACTCATGAATGAGATTATAATCTGGGATATTTAAACAAGAATATGACTCATGAATGAGATTATAATCTGGGGTATGTATCAAGAATATGACTCATGAATGAGATTATAATCTGGGATATTTAAACAAGAATATGACTCATGAATGAGATTATAATCTGGGGTATGTATCAAGAATATGACTCATGAATCAGATTATAATCTGGGGTATTTAAACAAGAATATGATACATGAATCAGATTATAATCTGGGATATTTACACAAGAATATGACTCATGAATCAGAATAATCTGGGATATGTAAACAAGAATATGACTCATGAATCAGATTATAATCTGGGATATGTAAACAAGAATATGACTCATGAATCAGATTATAATCTGGGATATTTAAACAAGAATATGACTCATGAATCAGATTATAATCTGGGATATGTAAAGAAGAATATGACTCATGAATCAGATTATAATCTGGGATATGTAAACGAGAATATGACTCATGAATCAGATTATAATCTGGGATATGTAAACAAGAATATGACTCATAATCAGATTATAATCTGGGATATGTAAACAAGAATATGACTCATTAATCAGATTATAATCTGGGATATTTAAACAAGAATATGACTCATGAATCAGATTATAATCTGGGATATGTAAACAAGAATATGACTCATGAATCAGATTATAATCTGGGATATGTAAACAAGAATATGACTCATGAATCAGATTATAATCTGGGATATTTAAACAAGAATATGACTCATGAATCAGATTATAATCTGGGATATGTAAACAAGAATATGACTCATGAATCAGATTATAATCTGGGATATGTAAAGAAGAATATGACTCATGAATCAGATTATAATCTGGGGTATGTAAACAAGAATATGACTCATGAATCAGATTATAATCTGGGGTATGTAAACAAGAATATGACTCATGAATCAGATTATAATCTGGGATATGTAAACAAGAATATGACTCATGAATCAGATTATAATCTGGGATATGTAAACAAGAATATGACTCATGAATCAGATTATAATCTGGGATATTTAAACAAGAATATGACTCATGAATCAGATTATAATCTGGGGTATGTAAACAAGAATATGACTCATGAATCAGATTATAATCTGGGATATGTAAACAAGAATATGACTCATGAATCAGATTATAATCTGGGATATTTAAACAAGAATATGACTCATGAATCAGATTATAATCTGGGATATTTAAACAAGAATATGACTCATGAATCAGATTATAATCTGGGATATGTAAACAAGAATATGACTGATGAATCAGATTATAATCTGGGATATGTAAAAAAGAATATGACTCATGAATCAGATTATAATCTGGGATATTTAAACAAGAATATGACTCATGAATCAGATTATAATCTGGGATATTTAAACAAGAATATGACTCATGAATCAGATTATAATCTGGGATATTTAAACAAGAATATGACTCATGAATCAGATTATAATCTGGGATATGTAAACAAGAATATGACTCATGAATCAGATTATAATCTGGAATATTTAAACAAGAATATGACTCATGAATCAGATTATAATCTGGAATATTTAAACAAGAATATGACTCATGAATCAGATTATAATCTGGGATATTTAAACAAGAATATGACTCATGAATCAGATTATAATCTGGAATATTTAAACAAGAATATGACTCATGAATCAGATTATAATCTGGGATATTTAAACAAGAATATGACTCATGAATCAGATTATAATCAGGGATATTTAAACAAGAATATGACTCATGAATCAGATTATAATCTGGGATATGTAAACAAGAATATGACTCATGAATCAGATTATAATCTGGGATATGTAAACAAGAATATGACTCATGAATCAGATTATAATCTGGGATATGGAAACAAGAATATGACTCATGAATCAGATTATAATCTGGGATATTTAAACAAGAATATGACTCATGAATCAGATTATAATCTGGGATATGTAAAGAAGAATATGACTCATGAATCAGATTATAATCTGGGATATGTAAACGAGAATAAGACTCATGAATCAGATTATAATCTGGGATATGTAAACAAGAATATGACTCATGAATCAGATTATAATCTGGGATATGTAAACAAGAATATGACTCATTAATCAGATCATAATCTGGGATATTTAAACAAGAATATGACTCATGAATCAGATTATAATCTGGGATATGTAAACAAGAATATGACTCATGAATCAGATTATAATCTGGGATATTCAAACAAGAATATGACTCATGAATCAGATTATAATCTGGGATATGTAAAGAAGAATATGACTCATGAATCAGATTATAATCTGGGATATGTAAAGAAGAATATGACTCATGAATCAGATTATAATCTGGGGTATGTTAACAAGAATATGACTCATGAATCAGATTATAATCTGGGGTATGTAAACAAGAATATGACTCATGAATCAGATTATAATCTGGGATATTTAAACAAGAATATGACTCATGAATCAGATTATAATCTGGGATATTTAAACAAGAATATGACTCATGAATCAGATTATAATCTGGAATATTTAAACAAGAATATGACTCATGAATCAGATTATAATCTGGGATATTTAAACAAGAATATGACTCATGAATCAGATTATAATCTGGGATATGTAAACAAGAATATGACTCATGAATCAGATTATAATCTGGGATATGTAAACAAGAATATGACTCATGAATCAGATTATAATCTGGAATATTTAAACAAGAATATGACTCATGAATCAGATTATAATCTGGGATATTTAAACAAGAATATGACTCATGAATCAGATTATAATCTGGGATATTTAAACAAGAATATGACTCATGAATCAGATTATAATCTGGGATATTTAAACAAGAATATGACTCATGAATCAGATTATAATCTGGAATATTTAAACAAGAATATGACTCATGAATCAGATTATAATCTGGGATATTTAAACAAGAATATGACTCATGAATCAGATTATAATCTGGGATATTTAAACAAGAATATGACTCATGAATGAGATTATAATCTGGGATATTTAAACAAGAATATGACTCATGAATCAGATTATAATCTGGGGTATCGGAGGGTTCGTTTGGTCAGACGGGAAACAGACGATATTTCCGGGTCCTTCAGAACCAGAATGTGGCCGTGTTGGCTTTCAGCCTTCAGACTTGATGGAACGACGTTCTGGTCCAAAAGTAGCCGACCTGGTTCTGTTTGAGGAGGCAGGTGTGAACATAACAGATGAACTTTATCTGTCACACTGCAGCCTCCTCCTGTCGACATGATTTCATTCCTGTAGTGGATCTGAATTAAAAGCCACACGGACGATGTTTCCATCTGGATTTATTTCACTTACAGCTTATTAAAACATTTCACTTCATATTTACTCACACTGAGCTTTAAAACTAATAAAACCTGAGACCCAAACACTGATTCATAAATACATTTCAAACAGAGAAACTGAAGCTTGACGAACCTGCAGAAACCCAGCAAACACACCACCAGCTGATCAGCTGATCCGTACTTTCAGTCAGTTCGATTGTTCGGACAACGCTGCTCCGACCGGAGAAAAGGCGAACTGACCCGTGAACACGAGTTCACGACTGATCCAGATCAGCTGGCTGTTAATAAAGATGCACCGATCCAGGTTTTCCTGATCCAATCCGATACCGATACCTCGGCCGATACCGATACCTCGGCCGATACTGATCCGATACTACTGTTGAATGAATTGTGCACCTTCTCATGTGATGACGGCATCAAGCTTGACAAACATTTATCCCTTTTTTTTTTTTTTAAAGAAAAAAGGTGACAAATATAATTTAGGGGTGGGCAAAAAATATCGTTACACTAAAATATCGTAGGATATTTTCATACTGCAATTTAATATTGATATTTAAAATGCAATATTAGTCTATTTCACCAACAAAATCTTGTGAGATTTCATGAAAATCCGCAAGTTTTCATAACAGAGCGACAAAATCTCACAAGATTTCATTAGTAAAATAAATCGATACCATGTTTTTAAATATTGATATTTTGGGATATGAAATATTGTAATATTTCTATGAATCAATATTTTTCCACCCCTACTTTAAGTCTACTGAATATAATTTATTAACGAATGAAGAGTAAATTTATTATGATATTAATAAAAACAGAAATGACTGGATCGGCCGCATTCATCCGATATCTGACCAGCTAATTTGTAAGTATCGGAGCCGATATCTGATCTGGGTATCGGATCGGTGTATCTCTAGCTGTAATAAATAAAACCTGCTAACAGCAAACATCAGGAAGGCAAACAAACAAACAATCTCCGGGACGTTTCCGGAGTCACAAACTGCAGCTGGATGAGCGACCTTCCGGCAGATCGTCATGGTAACGGCCGCGCTGCGCTGATGATGTCACACAGGTTTGGTGGTGCTGTTGTAAACCAGCGTCTGCTGTTCCGACAGCGCCACGTGGGCGGGGCTTGAGGAGGCGGAGCTTTGGGAGCGTTCCTTGCGCGCTTTCAGGAGGCAGTAAGTCATGACGGCCAGCAGCGCCAAGATGGCCACCGACAGGACGACGGCGAGCGCCACGGTGCCTGCGGACGAGACGTGAGGTCACTTCCTGTTAGCACACACACGAAACTACAACCCTGATACGCGACCGTGATGTCACAGTCCCCGCTACTACTATCTAGGGATGGGTGATACCGAAATTTTTCATGTCGATACGATACCAGTAGTTTATGGCACTTTTTCAGCTACACCGATACTTTTGGTCCTTTAAAAGAAAATCACAAGATTTTACATTTTGTATCAATATCTTAAATGCAGGGCGATATTAGCTATAAGTAAAACCACCATCATGTGACACAGAAGCTAGAATCTGATAGGCTACCACCATCATGTGACACAGAAGCTAGAATCTGATAGGCTACCACCATCATGTGATATAGAAGCTAGAATCTGATAGGCTACCACCATCATGTGATATAGAAGCTAGAATCTGATAGGCTACTACCATCATGTGATACAGAAGCTAGAATCTGATAGGCTACCATCATCATGTGATACAGAAGCTAGAATCTGATAGGCTACCACCATCATGTGATATAGAAGCTAGAATCTGATAGGCTACCACCATCATGTGATATAGAAGCTAGAATCTGATAGGCTACTACCATCATGTGATACAGAAGCTAGAATCTGATAGGCTACCATCATCATGTGATACAGAAGCTAGAATCTGATAGGCTACCACCATCATGTGATATAGAAGCTAGAATCTGATAGGCTACCACCATCATGTGATATAGAAGCTAGAATCTGATAGGCTACCACCATCATGTGATACAGACGCTAGAATCTGATAGGCTACCACCATCATGTGACACAGAAGCTAGAATCTGATAGGCTACCACCATCATGTGATACAGAAGCTAGAATCTGATAGGCTACCACCATCATGTGATACAGACGCTAGAATCTGATAGGCTACCACCATCATGTGACACAGAAGCTAGAATCTGATAGGCTACCATCATCATGTGATACAGAAGCTAGAATCTGATAGGCTACCACCATCATGTGATGCAGAAGCTAGAATCTGATAGGCTACCACCATCATGTGATACAGAAGCTAGAATCTGATAGGCTACCACCATCATGTGACACAGAAGCTAGAATCTGATAGGCTACCACCATCATGTGATACAGAAGCTAGAATCTGATAGGCTACCACCATCATGTGGTACAGAAGCTAGAATCTGATAGGCTACCACCATCATGTGATGCAGAAGCTAGAATCTGATAGGCTACCACCATCATGTGGTACAGAAGCTAGAATCTGATAGGCTACCACCATCATGTGATGCAGAAGCTAGAATCTGATAGGCTACCACCATCATGTGATGCAGAAGCTAGAATCTGATAGGCTACCACCATCATGTGATACAGAAGCTAGAATCTGATAGGTTACCACCATCATGTGATACAGACGCTAGAATCTGATAGGCTACCACCATCATGTGACACAGAAGCTAGAATCTGATAGGCTACCACCATCATGTTATATAGAAGCTAGAACCTGATAGGCTACCACCATCATGTGATATAGAAGCTAGAACCTGATAGGCTACCACCATCATGTGATGGAATCTGGCTGCTTTCATCATTTCATCACCTAAAACTCTCAGAAGTAGAAACAAATTGCACATTTTGGATCTATACAGTCGTATCGCGATACTAAAAAAAGTATTGACTGTCTGGCTGGTATCAAAGTATCGACTCCAAGGTACCGATATGCCCATTTCTACTACTATCCAGCCCGGTACTGCTGCTTTTCTGGTACTACCATCCTCTCTGGTACTCAGACGGACCTTCAGGCTGCTGGAAGCTTCCGTCCTGATTTCAGCTTCTGACACGAGGAAAGTAAAACCTGACAACCTCTGGTTCTGGTGCTTCCAGCAGTGAAGTTAGAGTCCACGCCGGTGCAGCCGTGCAGACGTGCGAACGCCGGTGCAGCCGTGCAGACGTGCGAACGCCGGTGCAGCCGTGCGACCGCCGGTGCAGCCGTGCGACCGCCGGTGCAGCCGTGCGACCGCCGTGCGACCGCCGGTGCAGCCGTGCGACCGCCGTGCGACCGCCGGTGCGACTGTCAGCACCGCTCAGATCAAAGCAACCATGCTGGAAACATTCAGCAGCATACCTGAATCATCTGCAGGGTCGTCCGTCCCAAAACGGTCGAACATCCCTCTGGAGAACACGTTCTTCTCTGCAAGAACACAAACGTACGGAGGAGGATGAGAGGAAAAATGAAACATTCTGATACACTTGTGTTTTATTTTTCCCTTCCGTGGGCTTCATCTTTTTCCGTACAAACACGTAAAAGCAGAAGACTTTAATTTCATGGACGTTTCTGATGGAAACTGGTGAAAAGTCAGTTGGACTTTTCCTCTTTCCGGACGAAGCTGGACCGGTGTAGGAACCACCGGGACCTCACCAGGAAACCCGGAAAGCTTCGCTGTACGCTCACTTTCCAGTTTCTGATGAGTCCAAAACCGTGTAGAACCCCCCCCCCCCCCCATGCGGCCCTGCTGCCACACTCCTGCAGCTGCAGAGTGACGGAGGTGTGATGGGAAATCATCAGTAAGTGTTTGACAGAAACGCTGAATAATCGCGTACGTGTGAAAATAATCGTGTGAATAATCGTGTGCGTGTGAAAACAATCGTCTGAATAATCGTGTGCGTGTGAAAATAATCGTCTGAATAATCGTGTTCGTGTGAAAATAATCGTCTGAATAATCGTGTTCGTGTGAAAATAATCGTCTGAATAATCGTGTTCGTGTGAAAACAATCGTGTGAATAATCGTGTGCGTGTGAAAATAATCGTGTACGTGTGAAAATAATCGTGTACGTGTGAAAATAATCGTGTACGTGTGAAAATAATCGTCTGAATAATCGTGTACTTGTGAAAATAATCGTGTACGTGTGAAAATAATCGTCTGAATAATCGTGTTCGTGTGAAAACAATCGTCTGAATAATCGTGTTCGTGTGAAAATAATCGTCTGAATAATCGTGTTCGTGTGAAAACAATCGTCTGAATAATCGTGTGCGTGTGAAAATAATCGTGTACGTGTGAAAATAATCGTGTACGTGTGAAAATAATCGTGTACGTGTGAAAATAATCGTCTGAATAATCGTGTACGTGTGAAAACAATCGTCTGAATAATCGTGTACGTGTGAAAATAATCGTGTGAATAATCGTGTGCGTGTGAAAATAATCGTGTACGTGTGAAAATAATCGTCTGAATAATCGTGTACGTGTGAAAACAATCGTCTGAATAATCGTGTACGTGTGAAAATAATCGTGTGAATAATCGTGTGCGTGTGAAAATAATCGTGTACGTGTGAAAATAATCGTCTGAATAATCGTGTACGTGTGAAAACAATCGTCTGAATAATCGTGTACGTGTGAAAATAATCGTGTGAATAATCGTGTGCGTGTGAAAATAATCGTGTACGTGTGAAAATAATCGTCTGAATAATCGTGTACGTGTGAAAATAATCGTCTGAATAATCGTGTACGTGTGAAAATAATCGTGTGAATAATCGTGTACGTGTGAAAATAATCGTGTGAATAATCGTGTGCGTGTGAAAATAATCGTGTACGTGTGAAAATAATCGTCTGAATAATCGTGTACGTGTGAAAATAATCGTGTGAATAATCGTGTTCGTGTGAAAATAATCGTCTGAATAATCGTGTACGTGTGAAAACAATCGTCTGAATAATCGTGTCCGTGTGAAAATAATCGTGTGAATAATCGTGTGCGTGTGAAAATAATCGTGTACGTGTGAAAATAATCGTCTGAATAATCGTGTACGTGTGAAAATAATCGTGTGAATAATCGTGTTCGTGTGAAAATAATCGTGTGAATAATCGTGTACGTGTGAAAATAATCGTGTGAATAATCGTGTTCGTGTGAAAATAATCGTCTGAATAATCGTGTACGTGTGAAAACAAGCGTCTGAATAATCGTGTACGTGTGAAAACAATCGTGTGAATAATCGTGTACGTGTGAAAACAATCGTGTGAATAATCGTGTACGTGTGAAAACAATCGTGTGAATAATCGTGTACGTGTGAAAACAATCGTGTGAATAATCGTGTTTGTGTGAAAATAATCGTGTGAATAATCGTGTGCGTGTGAAAATAATCGTGTGAATAATCGTGATGACGATCTTCTCCGCCATCGCGCGGCTGCGCGCGTACCCGTCACGCCTCTGCACGTCTCGCTGCACCTCTCGTCCTCCTCGAAGTTGTTGCCGTTCCCGTCGCAGCCCCCGTACGTGAAGCGGTGGCACCCCCGGTTCAGGGGGTCGTAGTACCAGCGGGTGAAACTGGCCCGGCACGGACCGGTGCGGGGCGGCTCCGTGCACCGGGCTGGGGAGGAAGAGGAGGAAGAGGAGGAAGACGAGGAGCCGTCACACACTGTCCACTTCAGCAGTCATGTTTAGAGATGCGGTTGCCATGGAAACCTAAGGACACGTGACATGATGACACTGACCTTTCCTCTGGTTCACGTCGATGTCCAGCAGGCGGCTGAAGGTCTGGTTCACTGAGGGGGGAGGAAGAGTGTCGTCATCATGTGTGTGTGTGTTCCTGTACTTGCTACACTGTGAGGACCATTTTGCGTCTTTAACCATCAAAGTGAGGACATTTCTGTCGGTCTGTCGGCGTGTGTGTGTGCGTGTGCATGCGTGCGTGTGTGCATGCGTGTGCGTGCGTGTGTGCGTGCGTGTGTGTGTGTGAGTGTGTGTGCATGTGTGTGCGTGTGCATGTGTGTGCGTGCGTGTGTGCGTGCATGTGTGTGTGCGCGCGTGCGTGCGTGCGTGTGTGTGCATGTTACGTCTGTCGCAGTGGTCCTCATCGGACGCGTCCCCGCAGTGCTTCACACCGTCACACTCCAGACTTCGGTCCAGACAGCAGCCGTTTCCACAGGTCAGCTGATCGGGACGACACACCGAGTCGCACTCCTCTGAACACACACACACACACGTGCACGCGTACACACGCACACACAATCATCCTGAGCGTCTGACGGTGCAGCAGATGGTGAACAGGTGCTCGTAGACTCACCTGCAGCAGGAAGAACGACGCTCCTCTCTGATGAAGCTGCAGAGAAACACAGATCAGCTGCTGCAGGCGTGTGCACGTGTGTGCATGAGCCTCCAGGTGTACCTGTGACCCCCCCGCATGTGACCCCCCCGCATGTGTGTGTCACCTGTGACCCCCCTGCATGTGTGTGTTACCTGTGACCCCCCCGCATGTGTGTGTTACCTGTGACCCCCCCCGCATGTGTGTGTTACCTGTGACCCCCCTGCATACGTGTGTTACCTGTGACCCCCCCGCATGTGTGTGTTACCTGTGACCCCCCCGCATGTGTGTGTGTTACCTGTGACCCCCCTGCATGTGTGTGTTACCTGTGACCCCCCTGCATACGTGTGTTACCTGTGACCCCCCCGCATGTGTGTGTTACCTGTGACCCCCCCGCATGTGTGTGTTACCTGTGACCCCCCCGCATGTGTGTGTGTTACCTGTGACCCCCCCGCAGTGTGTGTGTGTTACCTGTGACCCCCCCGCATTGTGTGTGTGTTACCTGTGACTCCCCTGCATACGTGTGTTACCTGTGACCCCCCCGCATGTGTGTGTTACCTGTGACCCCCCCGCATGTGTGTGTGTTACCTGTGACCCCCCGCATGTGTGTGTGTTACCTGTGACTCCCCTGCATACGTGTGTTACCTGTGACCCCCCGCATTGTGTGTGTTACCTGTGACCCCCCGCATGTGTGTGTTACCTGTGACCCCCCTTAGGCGTGTGTTACCTGTGACCCCCCCCTTAGGCGTGTGTTACCTGTGCCCCCCCCTTAGGCGTGTGTTACCTGTGACCCCCCCTTAGGCGTGTGTTACCTGTGCCCCCCCTTAGGCGTGTGTTACCTGTGACCCCCCCGCATGTGTGTGTGTTACCTGTGACCCCCCTGCATGTGTGTGTTACCTGTGACCCCCCTTAGGCGTGTGTTACCTGTGACCCCCCCTTAGGCGTGTGTTACCTGTGCCCCCCCCCTTAGGTGTGTGTTACCTGTGACCCCCCCTTAGGCGTGTGTTACCTGTGACCCCCCTTAGGCGTGTGTTACCTGTGACCCCCCTTAGGCCTGTGTTACCTGTGCCCCCCCTTAGGCGTGTGTTACCTGTGACCCCCCCGCATGCGTGTGTTACCTGTGACCCCCCCTTAGGCGTGTGTGTTACCTGTGACCCCCCCGCAGGCCCGCTCACACTCCTCTTTGGTCAGGAAGTTGTTCTTGTTGGGTTTGCAGCCTCCGAACGTGAACGTCTCACACCCCCCCACCTTGGCGTCGTACCGCCAGCGGCGGAACGCGGCGCGACAGGGGCCGACCTTCACCGGAGCCAGGCAGTACGCTGGGGGGGGACAGGAGCATGACATCATTAATGAGAGGGGACACGCCCGTCTGCACAGCAGGGAGTGCCGAGGTGTTGACACTCCGGTTACCATGGAGACCAGGTATTTAACTAGTACGCATATTGAGAAACGGCCAGTACTGTCATGCATTTCACAATCTCTCAGATTACACAGATCAGACAGCCGACACCGATGCAGATTATTAATCAGTCACTGAGTAACGGAGGCGAAGATGACGGAGAGAAAGTTTCCAACTCAGACGAGTCTGAGCTTTTATAATATTATATACGGATTTGTTTCAATAAAAAGGTTCAATAAACATAAATAAATAAAAGTCACAGAAACAAAGAAGGAAACTGAAAAAGATACAATTCTGGATGTTTCATCTATTTAAAATAAAAACTCTAATCTGTCTTATAAAGTAAATATAAGTTAGAGTTATACTTCTATAAATCTATAGATTTATAGAAGTATAACTTTTATAAATTTATTTTAGAAATGAGATAGTTATATAAAAAATATTAAAATAAAATAAAAATTATTTAAAATCTATTTAAATTAAATTAATTTAACTTAATTTAAATAAAATGTATTTTTTCAATTTATTGAAAACATATTTACATATTTACACCCGGGGAGGGGTGGGGGGGGGTTCTGATTGGACGGGGCGGGCGTGACATTTACACCCGGGGAGGGGGGGAGGGTTCTGATTGGACGGGGCAGGCGTGACATTTGCACCCGGGGAGGGGGGGGGAGGGTTCTGATTGGACGGGGCGGGCGTGACATATTTACACCCGGGGGTGGGGGGGGGTTCTGATTGGACGGGGCGGGCGTGACATATTTACACCCGGGGGGGGGGGGGGGGGTTCTGATTGGACGGGGCAGGCGTGACATTTACACCCGGGGAGGGGTGGGGGAGGGTTCTGATTGGATGGGGCGGGCGTGATATATTTACACCCGGGAGGGGGGGGGGGGGTTCTGATTGGACGGGGCGGGCGTGACATATTTACACCCGGGGGGTGGGGGGGGGGGGGGGGGGGGTTCTGATTGGACGGGGCAGGCGTGACATTTACACCCGGGGAGGGGTGGGGGAGGGTTCTGATTGGATGGGGCGGGCGTGACATATTTACACCCGGGGGTGGGGGGGGGTTCTGATTGGACGGGGCGGGCGTGACATATTTACACCCGGGGGTGGGGGGGGGGGGGGGTTCTGATTGGACGGGGCGGGCGTGATATATTTACACCCGGGGGTGGGGGGGGGGGTTCTGATTGGACGGGGCGGGTGTGACATTTGCACCCGGGGAGGGGGGAGGGTTCTGATTGGACGGGGCAGGCGTGACATTTGCACCCGGGGAGGGGGGAGGGTTCTGATTGCACGGGGCGGGCGTGACATATTTACACCCGGGGGTGGGGGGGGGGGGGTTCTGATTGGACGGGGCGGGCGTGACATATTTACACCCGGGGGGGGGGGGGGGGGTTCTGATTGGACGGGGCGGGCGTGACATATTTACACCCGGGGGGTGGGGGGGGGGTTCTGATTGGACGGGGCGGGCGTGACATATTTACACCCGGGGAGGGGTGGGGGAGGGTTCTGATTGGACGGGGCGGGCGTGACATATTTACACCCGGGGGGGGGGGGGGGGGGTTCTGATTGGACGGGGCAGGCGTGACCTTTACACCCGGGGAGGGGGTGGGGGGAGGGTTCTGATTGGATGGGGCGGGCGTGACATATTGACACCGGGGGATGGGGGAGGGTTCTGATTGGACGGGGCGGGCGTGATATATTTACACCCGGCGAGGGGTGGGGGGGGGGGGTTCTGATTGGACGGGGCGGGCGTGACATATTTACACCCGGCGAGGGGTGGGGGAGGGTTCTGATTGGACGGGGCAGGCGCGACATATTTACACCCGGGGAGGGGTGGGGGGGGGGGGGTTCTGATTGGACGGGGCGGGCGTGACATATTTACACCCGGCGAGGGGTGGGGGAGGGTTCTGATTGGACGGGGCAGGCGCGACATATTTACACCCGGGGAGGGGTGGGGGGAGGGTTCTGATTGGACGGGGCGGGCGTGACATTTACATCCGGGGAGGGGGTGGGGGAGGGTTCTGATTGGATGGGGCAGGCGTGACATTTACACCCGGGGAGGGGGGGGGGGGGGTTCTGATTGGACGGGGCGGGCGTGACATTAACACCCGGGGACGAGTGGGGGGGGTTCTGATTGGACGGGGCGGGCGTGACATTTACACCCGGGGAGGGGTGGGGGGAGGGTTCCGATTGGACGGGGCGGGCGTGACATTTACAGCCGGGGAGGGGTGGGGGGGAGTTCTGATTGGACGGGGCGGGCGTGACATTTACACCCGGGGAGGGGGTGGGGGGGGGGGGAGTTCTGATTGGACGGGGCGGGCGTGACATATTTACACCCGGGGAGGGGTGGGGGGGGGGAGTTCTGATTGGACGGGGCGGGCGTGACATTTACACCTGGGGAGGGGTGGGGTGGGGGGGAGTTCTGATTGGACGGGGCGGGCGTGACATTTACACCCGGGGAGGGGGTGGGGGGGGGGGAGTTCTGATTGGACGGGGCGGGCGTGACATATTTACACCCGGGGAGGGGTGGGGGAGGGGTGGGTTCTGATTGGACGGGGTGGGCGTGACATTTACACCCGTGGAGGGGTGGGGGGGGTTTCCGATTGGACGGGGCAGGTGCTTCCTGCTCCTTTTTGTTTCGGCTACGACATGAAAATACGGATTTTCTCTGTATTTTGTTGTTGCAGCTCGACACGAACATTTCTGCCGGCTGGACTCGAGTCGTTTTACGTGCACTAGTTTATGTGCGCTTTCATGTCCGCCATTACAACCGGACAAGGGACGGAGCTCAGAACAACCTGGATTAATTTAGAGCGAAGAAAAGAAGAATTATTTAATTTGGAATTAAAACAGAAATAAATCAACTGAGTTCAGAATTAAGTTTTATTCTGAATTATCGTTTTCAGAATTACTTTACTCGGTTGATTTTAAGCTTCTTTAAGCAGAATTGACTTTAATCAAGAAGTAAAGAGGAATTAAAACTTAAATGTTGTTGTTGACAACTTTTTATTTTATGATATTTCTGTATTTCTTTAACTCAGGAGCCTTTTGATATCTGATGACACGGAGGAAAACTCGTCTTTTGGTTATTCTGCCGCATTTAGAAGTTTTTCTTTGTATTTCAATACTCTGTCCCGATAAAATAAAAAATAAAAAAAACTACCAATATCGTCCAAATATCGGCCGATACCGATATCGGGACGATAATGTTGTGCAGTACTGATCACGTCACATTTCATCTGACACACGGGTCCGACTCAGCACGCAGCCCGGCTGGTTGGTGAAACGAGGGGGGGGGGGGGGGGGCGTCCGAGCTGCCGACGGTTACGAAAACCTTTCTTTTTACAAACGTCCTTCAGATGCAGCGACTCCGAGTCGGTTTACGACCTCCTGAGTCGGACCTGAATCCGTACGAACGAGTCTGAATCTGCTGAGACGTCAACATGAAACCTGGACGACCCGGTTTGGTTTCAGCTGAGACTGTGAGACAGATCCGGTCCGACCAGTCTGAGCAGGTCTGGATCATCTGTGTGAAACAGACTCATTAAATCAGGAAACCCTGTTCAGTGATCCTGATCCAGGACCAGGACCAGGACCAGGATCAGGCCCGGGTCTGTCCAGGACCAGGATCAGGCCCAGGTCTGTCCAGGACCAGAATCAGGCCCCGGTCTGTCCGGGACCAGGACCAGGATCAGGCCCGAGTCTGTCCAGGACCAGGACGAGGATCAGGCCCCGGTCTGTCCAGGACCAGAATCAGGATCAGGCCCGAGTCTGTCCAGGACCAGGATCAGGCCCAGGTCTGTCCAGGACCGGGTCTGTACTGGGTTTGCCCTGAGGACTCACCGCTGGACTGCTCCGGGTCGAGGACGAGGACGGTGACGCTGGCGTCCCCCGTCTGGCCGCTGGAGTCGGTGACGGTCAGTTTGAAGACGTAGGAGCCCGAAGGAAGGTTGGAGAGACGCACCTGGTCTGGCAGGTCCGTCTTCTGCAGAGACCAGGACAGAGACGGCGTCAGAGACCAGGATAGAGACCAGGACAGAGACCAGGTCAGAGACCAGGACAGAGACCAGGACGGAGACCAGGTCAGAGACCAGGACAGAAACCAGGACAGAAACCAGGTCAGAGACCAGGACAGAAACCAGGACAGAGACCACATCAGAGACCAGGACAGAGACCAGGACAGAGACCACATCAGAGACCACGTCAGAGACCAGGACAGAGACCAGGACAGAGACCACGTCAGAGACCAGGACAGAAACCAGGACAGAGACCACGTCAGAGACCAGGACAGAGACCAGGACAGAGACCAGGACAGAGACAGCGTCAGAGACTAGGACAGAGACCAGGACAGAGACCACATCAGAGACCACGTCAGAGACCAGGACAGAGACCAGGACAGAGACCAGGTCAGAGACCACGTCAGAGACCAGGACAGAGACCACGTCAGAGACGGCGTCAGAGACCAGGACAGAAACCAGGACAGAGACCACGTCAGAGACCAGGACAGAGACCAGGTCAGAGACCAGGACAGAGACCAGGACAGAGACCACGTCAGAGACCAGGACAGAGACCAGGACAGAGACCAGCGTCAGAGACTAGGACAGAGACCACGTCAGAGACCAGGACAGAGACCACGTCAGAGACCAGGACAGAGACCACGTCAGAGACCAGGACAGAGACCAGGACAGAGACCAGGACAGAGACCACGTCAGAGACCAGGACAGAGACCAGGACAGAGATCAGGACAGAAACCAGGACAGAAACCAGGACAGAGACCACGTCAGAGACCAGGTCAGAGACCAGGACAGAGACCAGGACAGAGACCAGGTCAGAGACCAGGACAGAGACCAGGTCAGAGACCAGGTCAGAGACCAGGACAGAGACCAGGACAGAGACCAGGTCAGAGACCAGGACAGAGACCAGGTCAGAGACCAGGACAGAGACCAGGACAGAGACCACGTCAGAGACCACGTCAGAGACCAGGTCAGAGACCAGGACAGAGACCAGGACAGAGACAGCGTCAGAGACTAGGACAGAGACCACGTCAGAGACCAGGACAGAGACCAGGTCAGAGACCAGGACAGAGACCACGTCAGAGACCAGGACAGAGACCAGGACAGAGACCAGGACAGAGACCAGGTCAGAGACCAGGACAGAGACCAGGACAGAGATCAGGACAGAGACCAGGACAGAGACCAGGACAGAGACCAGGTCAGAGACCAGGACAGAGACCACGTCAGAGACCAGGACAGAGACAGCGTCAGAGACCAGGTCAGAGACCAGGACAGAGACCAGGTCAGAGACCAGGACAGAGACCAGGACAGAGACATCATGCGGACTCGCCTGCAGTCACGCCTGCAGCGGTTGCTATGGTTACCGTCTGACCTTACCTCCATGGTGACCCTGAGGTCCGGGCTCTCCAGGCTCCAGCGGTAGTCGGTGATGCGGTTCTCGTACATGGCCAGACTCTCAATGCCGTTGAGCGTCACCACCTCTCCGGGCTGAGCGATGACATCACGGCCGGCGTTGGCGATGGGCGGAGCCTGCTTACCTGCAGAGACCAGGTGACGTTGGAGAAACGGCCAATCGGATTCAGGATGATGTCACAGTTCAGACGGTTCACGGTGATGCAGCGACATGACGACCACGTCCAGGAGGATCAAAGAAAGAAAAATAAAAGGGAATAGGAGGGGGGGGGGAAAGGGGGAAGGGGGGGGGGGAAAGACAAAAAAAAAATCTAGGAGGGTAAAAGGAGGGTAAGGAGGGTTAGGTTACACCCTAACTCCTTTCTATCATTGCTGTTTCACCGTAGCCCCCCCCTTCCCCCCCCTCACCCCCCAGGTCTGTCACTCATAATTAACTCGGCCTTTCTTATGTAAATTCATCCAGGAAGGCTCCACCCAGTTTCTAACAGGGCTGGGGAAAAAAATCCATACACTGAAATATTGCGATATTTTCATCTGCAGATTTCATGTAGAGATTCAAAAATGCAATTTTGATTTATTTTACCAACGAAATCTCACAAGATTTTGTAAGACAATGGTGAAATCTCGCGAGACTTCATGAAAACCTGCAAAATTTCTTGACTGAACAACGAAATCTCGCAAGATTTCATTAGTAAAATAGATCGATACCACATTTTTACATATCGATATGATATCAGCATATAAAAATATCACGATATTTCAGTGTATCGATTTTTTTCCCAGCCCTAGTTTCTAATGCCCCGTTTGCCCCCCCCCCTAAACCCTACACCCCCGTATGAAGGTCCCATTCAGGGCTGGATGTGCAGGTTCGTGCGGTAAAAAGGCAGAACTGGGACGGTGACGTTCCTCCATCGTTTCATGTCGTTGCTTCCAAACTCATCTCTGATCCTGATGACGCCATTTTCACACATAAACGGAATAAAGTTCGTCTCATCTGTTCCTGTAAAATATCTGTTATGAATCCACACGTTTGATTCATAAATAAAAGAAAGACTGAACTGATTTCTGTAGATGTCTGTATGATGTTCCACTCTAATAAATGTATAATAATGATTAAACTGTTGTTCTGTGACTGTTATCGTAGCATAGAATGTCCATAAATGTCCACATGTCCATAAATGTCCACGTCCATCTTATTTAGTTTTTGCTTTTTCTTTTAAATTGTTTGCTTATTGTATTTTAATTTAGTTAACCTGTTTTTGTTGATTGTGTGTTCAAAACTTAAGTTGATCTGGACCCGAGGAAGACTCGTCTTCACTGATGAAGGCTGATGGGGACAAACTAAACTTAGTCAGGTAAACAGGTTTCCTTTAAATAAAATAATAATTTAGCTCCTTTTATCAGTAAACTGATAACTTTCATTATTCAGATGCTTTCAGTTTTAATATTCAAAGTATATCTAACGTCGCACGCAGCAATGAATTATGGGTAATATGCTGCGATGAAATGTGGATTGAAGGCGCAGAGGCAAATATACCCAACTGCAGCCACAGAGCCAGAGGCGTGTCATGAAAGTGGGCGTGGCTTGTACTGATGTGGGCGGGTGGTCGTTGGGGTTGGGTTCCACTCACTCCAACGGTGGGCGTGGTTTGTAAAGGGGCGTGGTTTGTAGTGGGTCTGGCTGCCAACTGTATATCTGTGGCTTGCAACCCAGTGGGCGTGTCCTATAGTGGGCGTGTCGCATTGTGGGCGGGTCTGGTTAGGTTTGGGGGAAGGGTCAGGGGTAGGGCTAGATTTTACCGTGCTCTCATTGGCTTGGTGGGTGTGTCGTCGAGAAACTTCACTCTACGACACGCCCACTCTACGACACGCCCACTCTACGACACGCCCCTGTCTTGCGAGCCGCAGATAGCCCCCTCTCCCGGCTGCAGCTAGGTGTGACTCCCCAAAGGGGGCGTGACGGACTTCTGTCCTCGAACAGTCCTGGAGAACCGGGACACACGACGCACTTCAACCCCTCATCGGGAGCATTCTTGGGGCGTGCGCGTGGAAGTGGGGGTGTTGGGACAGGACCTGACACATCAGCACCTACGTACCCCGCCCTGATTGGCCGACACCACACTGCCCCGTTTAGTTTGTTTACAGTTGAGGCTCTTCAGCTCTGATGTCAGTGTGATGTCATCGTGAAGTTTGTGAGGTCATTTGTTTACCACACGCACGCACGCACACACGCACACACACACACACACACACACACACACACACACACACGCACGCACGCACACACACACACACACACGCACACACACACACACACACACACACACACACACACACACACACACACTCTGAACTGCTTATTACAAACATAAAATCTGCGACACTCTTAAATAAAAATAAAAAAAGATTTCTTTCTTGTTTGTAATAATTTCTGTAAATTAAACGCATTTTTCTTAAAACAAGTTCCTGTTTCTGTCTGAAATGTTTCTCTTTGGGTGATTTTGTCTCATTTAGAGTTTGATGAGATATTTGGAGAAAAATCTACTCGGTCAGATGTGAGTTTTTACAGTGTTGTTGACATGTTTATGGTCTAAATGAGTCAGAGTGACGTAGAAATGTTCCCGTGAGCAAATGCACGTGAAAGAAACTAAACTTTCCTTTAATAAGCCTCCAGAATCTCTGCGGCCCCCATCAGACACCTCCTAGCCCCCCCCCCCCCCCCCCCCCCCCCCCCCCCCCCCCCCCGGCTCACCTGGTCCCTTCAGGTATCTCTGGTAGACGGCGTCCCCCCTCAGACACCTCCTAACCCCGCCCCCCCCGGCTCACCTGGTCCCTTCAGGTATCTCTGGTAGACGGCGTCTGTGACGTAGCTCCGGTATCCGTCCTGGTTCACGAACCGGCACGTGAAGCGGTTCCTGTGGACGCAGTCGAACAGCGCGCACGCGTGGGTGTCCCCCGCCGTGGTGGCGCGCGGCTCCAGCAGCGCGAGGTTGCAGCGCGGGTCCGCGCAGCACAGCCGCTCGCAGTCCGGCCCGGCGGCCACGCGCGCGGTGGCGAGCAGGGTCGCGCCGTCGCGCACCGCCTCTTCCGCGTCCAGCACGAAGTTGTCCTCCCCGGGACGGAGGGAGCCCCCGCAGTCCGCCGCCGCGCCGCGCGCGGGGAGCAGGAGGAGGAGGAGGAGGAGGAGGGAGGAAGAGGAGGAAGAGGAGGACATGTTCAGGCTCCGGCTTTCAGGGAGAAACTGTCCGGAAACGTCGCCGCTGCGTGTCTTCAGCCCGCGCGCTCAGGTGTGTCTCACCTGCTGACTGGCACGAAGAAAAACAGACACGCTCCAGTGACGTCACCCAGGTGCGGCCTTGCGGACAGGTGTGATGAGTTTCAGTCGGAACAAACATGTAAATCCCACGTGCACGATTCCAACTCAGAAACAAAGACGTCAAAAAAGAAAAAAGAGAAAATAAACAAACATGTTTGTTGTTGTTTAGGTCGATAATCAGATTACACGTTTATTTATTTAAACTTTATGATAAAATAATAGATTGTTAAATCTAAATGATCACGTGATCAGGCCACTTTATTTCCATATAACTTCCAAATCTTAAAGGTGCAGTATGTGAAAAATCAAAGGTCAATGGCAGAAAAATGATGTGATAAATAATTCTAACCTGTGTTTGTACTGATGTGTCATCGCTGCTCTAGAACAGCTGTTTCATGTTTATTCTCTCAGAATGAGTCATTTATGTCTACATGCTGCAGGTGCACATATGGAGGCTGCCATATTTGTGCCACCATTTTCACTACGGTGTCCCTGAATGGTCAAAACAATGTGTGTGAAGTGAGAACCCTGAACTTTTTTGTTTAATGGCAGTTAGAGACGTTTGGGATCAGAAACATTAAAGTAAAAGTTACCTGTCGTCCAGCAGCTGCACCTGAAACATCCGCTGTGCTACGAACCAAGATTATGATCGTTTTTATCAGTTTCAGTTTTTATTTAGTTTTGACTTTTTGTTTTTCAATTCAGTTAGTTTTTTAAGCAGGTTTGCTCGTTTTTATTCGTTTTTATTTTTTGGAAAAAATGCTTAGTTTTAGTTTAGTTTTCATTAGTTTCAGTCTTAGTTTCAGTTTTTGGGGATTTCTTTGTAAATTATGGGTATTTGTCTGGTGTGACATTCAAAATCATCAGAAAGTCACTTGAAATAAAAGCAAACAGATTAAATAGAAACAGATTTCATATCAACCCAAAAAGCTGATGTATTAAATACATTTACACAAACTAAAAGGATGTTTTTGCAATAATTTTAGTTTTAGTTAGTTTTTTAAAGACACAATACAGTTTCAGTTATCATTTTTTTAAAAAAAACTTTCATTTTTATTTTTATTTCAGTTAATGAAAATGTTTTTTCAATTTTAGTTTTTGTTTTTCCGTTAGTTTTTGTGAACGATGTTACGATAATAACCTTGCTCCGAAGCGGCAGCTGCTGAAACGGGACGTCAACCAGAGTTTCCCAGAGTGCTCCAGTCCCGTTGCCTAGCAACTGCAGACTCCACAGCTGTCTAGTGACGACTTTCTCTCCGCTTATTCCTTCAGATACGTTGTACAAAAAAATACGAATAAGTATAATAATATGGAACCGTGCATTTTATTCCTTTTCATTTATCTGTTGTTACCTGAACGTGGACGCTTCATTAACCCCTCGTTAACCCATGAATGATATCAATCAAAATGCATTTTCTGAAGCAAAAACTTTCTTTCTTTCTTTCTTTCTTTCTTTCTTTCTTTCTTTCTTTCTTTCTTTCTTTCTGTTGTTTCTTACCAGTAAACACTTCATTTAACACTTAAAAATCCACACATATATCCAAATCTTCCACCCGTAGCTCTGCAGCTTCCCTCCATCTTCTGCAGGATGAATAAATATCTACCTTTGCCTGTTTTACAGCTTCATGGATTTTTACAATATTTCACATCCTTAAAAAGGCAAAAAAGATCTGTAAAAAAAAGTCTCCTGCTCTTCTGTTTTAAAACCCAGTCATGATGATTAACTTTGTGTTTCCATCACTTTGTATCTATAATTTATTGTATATTTTGTGCTAAATATCTTATTTTCCTTTATTTTATTTAAACTCTTTTGTGTTTATTTTTCAAACCTTTCAGCGCGTTTGTTCTTGATGTAACCGTGTACAGTAATGAATAAAACTCCTATTTACTCGCCTCACCAGAGTTTGTTGTACATTCTACTTATGTGAATAGTTTAAAAAACAAATCTTGTGTGCAATGAATTCTGGGATAAGCAGGTCATGAAGGATGCATGTGATGTTTTAAGTTGTATTACTGGGCTGCTAATATGAGGATTTTAAAATATTGTCTTGACTTTGACACTTTTGAATTGAACTCGTCTGATGTGTTTTCTTTTTCCAAATATATTCACTTCTTTTTTCTTTGTTCCTGTTTTTTGTGGCCTTTTATTCTTGATTTCCATTTATTGTCTATAACTTTTACAGTGACTTATTATTATTGTCATGTTTTGTTTTTTTGCTTTGTTGCTGCTGACATTCTTTGAGTTCGACGTTCACTGTTACTGACTTGTCATGTAAGAAATCTAATAAACAAAGATTAAAAAAAAAAAAAAAAACAACATCGTGGCTTGCTGCCAAAATGCAACAACTTGCTGCCGTGTGATTGGCTTATTAGACAGTTACGTTCACAGGCAGTGGAAGATGCTTGTAAATGTACATGAATGCAGTGAAATGTGGAGTAAAGTAACGTGAAATATTTACTTTGTTTTAGTCTTCAAACAGTAAGAATATTAAGAACATATGTTCTGGAAATTCCGAATTAAATACATATATTTTTTATTCATATACGCGTAAAAAACAAATAAACAAAAATCACTGTTGATGACGCATCTTGGCATGCAGTACCCGCTATCACCAGCAGCGGCGCTGCAGCCCCGTGTGACTCAGAGCGGATGTGACGTCTGAGTGTGTTTTGTCAAACCGACTAATCAGAGGTGGCGCAGGAAGTTTAAAAGTGAGCAAAGCGCCTTGTTCAGAAGTTGTTTTACATTTATGAACTTCAGGTGGGTAAACAAAGTTTTTTCTCGTCGTTTGATGACGTGTTGATGAAGCAAACGTGAGTTTTATTCCGTCGGTTTTGTGTCGATGTTCAGTGGTTTAACTGAGGAAATGTCGCTCGCGCTTCCACCGAACTCCGCTCAAAAAACTAACAGATTTTACAGAAAGCGTCGTTTTCAGCGGCGCTTCGCCAAATAAAAATATTATTAAGCGCTGGACACGAAACAACACGCTCATTTCTTCAATACGGCTCAGCTACACACAAAAAATATTTATTTCTAATATGTAAAACTACACACACAAACTTTCATATGTGTTTTTAACAGCCACTGATCGGTGACGATCAGCAGATTCACTGAACTTCACATCAGATAGTTTTAATCTTTGAGTGCTAAAAATAACTCCAAGAAGTCTCCTTACTCCTAAATAAATGGAAGTATGTGAGCTGCATTTGTTTGGTGTTTAATGTTTCAGGTCGACCTGTAACAATGATGAAGCCTCTGAATATTAATGCATCTGATTCTGGCCTGGTAGGTGGATTTAATCACCTCACTCTTTGTTTTGTTCACCAGGTGACTGATCCAGGTGCAGGGATGGAGGAGAGCCTGTAAGTGTTTATGCCAACAGAAATCAATAATCACATTAAACTAACTTGAGTAAATACAGTGAAATATTTAAGTTTTGAATTTTGCTCAACTAGATTTAATAAAAGTGTTTAATCTTCCAACTGGTTGCAGGTTAGCCGATCAGAGCGAGATGCAAGTGGAAAGGAGGGAGTTTCCTCACCAGGATGGCGGAGCCAATCAGCAGGGTGCATGCTGTGACGCTCCCTGGATGGCGGGAGGAGGAGAGGAGCTGAGCCTGGAGGAGCTGAGGGCCAAAGTATACAACCGGAGGAAGCAGGAGGAGATGGACGGTGTGTTCGCTGACCGTGGGACGTTCACTGGCTGATTCCCGGATGTTTACGTGTTTGTGGTCTGTGTCCATGTTCGTTTGTTTTCCTCAGAGAAGCTGAAGCGACTAAAGGAGGAAGAGGAGCAGCTGAGTCGGGAGCTGGAGGAGAAGAAGAGGATGTTACTGCTGAGGAGGAGTCGGCACAGCAGGACGGCACCGGATACCGTGAGGATACTACCGGATACTACCGGATACTACCGCGGCTGTAGTACTGTGTGAGCTGCTGGCACCGTCTGGGACATGATGTCATACGTTGTCTTTCAGACCTCCTCTCAGGTCCGGGTTTCGGGTCCACCTCCGGCCGCGGCCTCCTTCCACATATATGAGGACAGTCAGACCGCTGCTGCAAAGCCTGCTGGGTAACGAACGTGCCACACACTAACGATAGACATCGGCTTTATTTAAAGACACACAGCGTGACTTTTAGACTTTAACCCTTTATTAACTGCAACAGTAACGATGCCTGCTCCGGTATTTTTCTGCACAGTGACTCGTTTTTTGGGATTTCCTCAAGTGTTTCATATTTTATAATATAAAGCAGCTGATAAAGGCGTTTTTCTGCTGTGATGTCATTGATGGGAGCATTTCTAGCTGCTTTTCCTGGAATATCTACAGCTCATATAAACAAAAGTCATTCACCAAATTATTCAAAATTCGGGATTTTTTAAAAATAAAACTACTAAATGAACAAAAAAAACTATAGAAATGCAGAATATTAATGAATAATTATTAAGTATCTAGGGATGCACGACATAATCGGCCCCCTATCGATATCGCCCTTAAAACTGAGTATCGGACATCGACCAACCCTACCGATATTTATCCGATATTTATCCGATCAGCCCGCTGTTTCTAAAACCTAAAAGAAAAAAAAAACTTCTTTTTCACGGACTTTAAAACTTCTAAAGACTAAGGGTGGGATATTTTCATATGCTGATATCATATTGACATTTAAAAACGCGATATCAGTCTATTTTACTAGGGCTGGGAAAAAATTGATACACTGAAAAAGCGCGATATTTTCATATGCAGATTTCATATAAAGACTTAAGAATGCAGCATTGATCTATTTTACCAACGAAATCACGCGAGATTTTATTAGTAAAATAGATTGATACCACATTTTTACATATCGATATATCAGCATATGAAAATATCCCGATATTTCAGTGTATCGATTTTTTTTTTTCTCTTCCCAGCCATATTTTACTAATGAAATCTCGCGATATTTCATCAAACTTTTGTAATATTTCATAGTTCTGTTCCGAAATCTCGTGAGAATTCATGAAATATCGTGATAATTTGTCACAGAACGATGAAATCATGCGAGATTTTGTCAGTACAATGGATCGACGATGTTTTTAAATATCTATTTGATATCGGCATATGAAAATATTGCGATATTTCAGTGTATCAGTGTTTTTTCTCTGATCCAGCAGGGACTGTTCGGCGTCGGCATCCGAGCTTCCAGACGACGTCTTCATGCATCCCGATGAGAGAGGACTGTCTGTCAGGGTCCAGTTTCCTCCACGGCCAGGTGAGCCCACAAGCCCCGCCCCCCATAGCCAGGTGAGCCTCCAGACCCCGCCCTGGGGGGCAGGCCTGGAATCATCTCCAGACTGAGGGGTCACATGACGCCGGGTCAGCGGGAACTCTTCGGCTCGGCTTCATCTGTAAATAAAGTTCTGATGTTCTCTGGCAGGTGCTGTGGTCCAGGTCCAGGTCCAGGTCCAGGCTGGACCCCAGAACCCAGACCTGGACTCTGCTGCACCGAACAGAACCTGCACCGGTGAGTTTGTGCTTATTCATGGTTTCACTCGCTGAAACTTGCTGAGTCGTGACCCGAACATGTGACCGTTCTCAGGTCAGCCAGGGGGGGGCTCCGAGGACCTCCAGACTCAGCTGGACCCCCATCCCCAGACCCTCTCCCAGGTCTTTGTGCCCAAACCCAGAGACCAGCTGAGTCCAATAGAGGAGACCAGTGTGGAGGCTGGATCCCTGGGTTCTGCTGGAAACCACAGCCCACTGGACCAGGACCAGGACCAGAACCAGGACCACGAGCAGCTGGATCAGTCTGAACCACCTCGTGAGAATCCTCATGTCATATCAGCTGTTTTTGCAGTCGTCCTCTCAGTTATTCCGTTAAAGGTAGAGTCTGAAAACATCAGCTGCCGGAGAAACGAGCTGAAATCCATAAAAATGATGAGAAATTCAAAACGTACGATGAAGATCATCATGTTGATTTTGGTTCAACAGAAATATTAAACAAACAATAAAACAAGTAAACAAGCATGATGAGGCTCTGAAACTAAAATGTTATTGAGCAACACTTTGAGCCAATCACTGCAATCAGGTGTTTCTGTAACGTCCAATCAGACGTCTGCACCTGCTGACAGGTATGTTGGTCCATGTTCATGGGAAAGATGCTCTGATGTGACAGTTAATTATCATTATTTTTAATGATTATTAATAATCCCAGTTCAAAAGCAATATTTTATTTCACTAAATTGTAAATTTATAAATTTTTAAAATTTCTTTTTAGTTTCTTGTTCAAGCGGCAACGGTGGCCAACGATAAGGCAAGCTGGAAGAAGCCATTTTTTCAAGGATCAAGTTCTCCCCTGATCCTCGGGGGGAGGGGGGGGCAAAACCCCCACAGACTCCCATGTTCAATACATCAGCTTCACAGCAGGAATTTACACTTTTACAGCAGAAATAAACGTGTTTACATCAGGAATTTACACGTTTACAGCAGGAATTTACACGTTTACAGCAGAAATAAACACGTTTACAGCAGGAATAAACATGTTTACATCAGGAATAAACACGTTTGCAGCAGGAATAAACACGTTTACATCAGGAATAAACACGTTTACATCAGGAATAAACACGTTTAAATCAGGAATAAACACGTTTACATCAGGAATAAACACGTTTGCAGCAGGAATTTACACGTTTACATCAGGAATAAACACGTTTACAGCAGAAATAAACACGTTTGCAGCAGGAATAAACACGTTTACATCAGGAATAAACACGTTTACAGCAGAAATAAACACGTTTACATCAGGAATAAACACGTTTACAGCAGGAATAAACACGTTTACAGCAGGAATAAAGACGTTTACATCAGGAATAAACACGTTTACAGCAGGAATAAACACGTTTACATCAGAAAAACACGTTTGCAGCAGGAATAAACACGTTTACATCAGGAATAAACACGTTTACATCAGGAATAAACACGTTTGCAGCAGGAATAAACACGTTTACATCAGGAATAAACACGTTTGCAGCAGGAATAAACACGTTTACATCAGGAATAAACACGTTTACAGCAGGAATAAACACGTTTACAGCAGGAATAAAGACGTTTACATCAGGAATAAACACGTTTACAGCAGGAATAAACACGTTTACATCAGGAATAAACACGTTTGCAGCAGGAATAAACACGTTTACATCAGGAATAAACACGTTTGCAGCAGGAATAAACACGTTTACATTAGGAATAAACACGTTTACAGCAGGAATAAACACGTTTACAGCAGGAATAAGCACGTTTACATCAGGAATAAACACGTTTACAGCAGAAATAAACACGTTTACATCAGGAATAAACACGTTTACATCAGAAATAAACACTTTTACATCAGGAATAAACACGTTTGCAGCAGGAATAAACACGTTTACATCAGGAATAAACACGTTTACATCAGGAATAAACACGTTTGCAGCAGGAATAAACACGTTTACATCAGGAATAAACACGTTTGCAGCAGGAATAAACACGTTTACATCAGGAATAAACACGTTTACATCAGGAATAAACACGTTTGCATCAGGAATAAACACGTTTACATCAGGAATAAACACGTTTGCAGCAGGAATAAACACGTTTACATTAGGAATAAACACGTTTACAGGAATAAACACGTTTACAGCAGGAATAAAGACGTTTACATCAGGAATAAACACGTTTACAGCAGGAATAAACACGTTTACAGCAGGAATAAACACGTTTGCAGCAGGAATAAACACGTTTACGGCAGGAATAAACACGTTTACATCAGGAATAAACACGTTTACAGCAGGAATAAACACGTTTACAGCAGGAATAAACACGTTTACAGCAGGAATAAACACGTTTACATCAGAAATAAACACGTTTACAGCAGAAATAAACACGTTTACATCAGGAATAAACACGTTTACATCAGGAATAAACACCTCTACAGTTTGGTTCAAACATCATTTTAGGTTTAAAAGGTTCCCTCCCCCCTCATATCAACTGTAAGGGGGGGGGTTGTGTGTATTTTTTGTAACTATTTGTCATTATTCCTAATCTGTCCTCTATCTTTCCGGTTCTGAGGTCGTGTCTGCTTCCTCCTGCAGTTAACTCCTGTGATCCGGATGTTCGCCAACGTCTGCTGCAGCTTTGTGATGTCACTTCCTCCCCAGATGTGGTCTCAGAGCCCCGCCCCCTCCCCGCCGTGGAGGAGAACAGCGTTCTCCAGCTGGGTACCGCTTCTTTACTCGTACACGGTGAACCGGAATGACTCGGTTTCCTGAGGTCGTATATTTCTGTCTAAATAAGTGACACAGAAGACGTCCGTCCAGACGGATCTGTCTCCGTCCAGACGGATCTGTCTTCGTCTCCGTCCTCGTCTGCTACGACTCAGACATGAACCCATGTCCAGCTGTGAGAGCTCAGACTGCCGCACGCCGGCCTGAACCCGCCGCTGGACGTGGTCTCTGACTGCACCTTCCTCTGTTCAGCTGTGCCGTTTCTGTCCACCAGGGGGACGCGTCTTCTCCGTCCTGTCCAGAGTTGTGGACGGAGGCAGCTTCTCCGTCTTTAAAGGCTCCACAGAGGACGACTCCGAAGACGTCCTCATCAAGGTGAAGCTGCACGTTCATGACTGGAGACTGAGGGGACGTCTGAACTGGACCTGAAAATGTTGTTGGACATGTTTTTTTTTTGTGCGGTTTGTTGGGCGGTGCGGTTTGGGGGTTTTGTTTGGTTTTTTATCTGTGTGTCGGCCGTATCTGGTGTCGGCCGGTATCTGGTGTCGGCGGTTTCTGGTGTCGGCCGGTATTGGTGTCGGCCGGTATCTGGTGTCGGCCGGTATTGGTGTCGGCCGGTATCTGGTGTCGGCCGGTATCTGGTGTCGGCCGATATCTGGTGTCGGCCGGTATCTGGTGTCGGCCGGTTCTGGTGTCGGCCGGTATTTGGCCGGTATCTGGTGTCGGCCGGTTTCTGGTGTCGGCGGTATCTGCGGGGGGCGGTTTCTGGTGTCGGCCGGTATCTGGTGTCGGCCGGTTTCTGGTGTCGGCCGGTATCTGGTGTCGGCCGGTATCTGGTGTCGGCCGGTATCTGGTGTCGGCCGGTATCTGGTGTCGGCCGGTTTCTGGTGTCGGCCGGTTTCTGGTGTCGGCCGGTATCTGGTGTCGGCCGATATCTGGTGTCGGCCTGTATCTGGTGTCGGCCTGTATCTGGTATTGGCCGGTATCTGGTGTCGGCCGGTATCTGGTGTCGGCCTGTATCTGGTGTCGGCCGGTATCTGGTGTCGGCCGGTATCTGGTGTCGGCCGGTTTCTGGTGTCGGCTGGTATCTGCCGGTTTCTGGTGTCGGCCGGTTTCTGGTGTCGGCCGGTATCTGGTGTCGGCCGGTATCTGGTGTCGGCCGGTATCTGGTGTCGGCCGGTATCTGGTGTCGGCCGGTATCTGGTGTCGGCCGGTATCTGGTGTCGGCCGATATCTGGTGTCGGCCGGTATCTGGTGTCGGCCGGTATCTGGTGTCGGCCTGTATCTGGTGTCGGCCTGTATCTGGTGTCGGCCGGTATCTGGTGTCGGCCGGTATCTGGTGTCGGCCTGTATCTGGTGTCGGCCTGTATCTGGTATTGGCGGTATCTGGTGCGGCCGGTATCTGGGTCGGCCGTATCTGGGTCGGCCTGTGTCTGGTATCGGCCGGATCTGGTGTCGGCCGGTATCTGGTGTGGGCCGGTATCTGGTGTCGGCCGGTATCTGGTGTCGGCCGGTATCTGGTGTCGGCCGGTATCTGGTGTCGGCCGGTATCTGGTGTGGGCCGGTATCTGGTGTCGGCCTGTATCTGGTATTGGCCGGTATCTGGTGTCGGCCGGTATCTGGTGTCGGCCGGTATCTGGTGTCGGCCGGTATCTGGTGTCGGCCGGTATCTGGTGTGGGCCGGTATCTGGTGTCGGCCGGTATCTGGTGTCGGCCGGTATCTGGTGTTGGCCGGTATCTGGTGTCGGCCGGTATCTGGTGTCGGCCGGTATCTGGTGTCGGCCGGTATCTGGTGTCGGCCGGTATCTGGTGTCGGCCGGTATCTGGTGTCGGCCGGTATCTGGTGTGGGCCGGTATCTGGTGTGGGCCGGTATCTGGTGTGGGCCGGTATCTGGTGTGGGCCGGTATCTGGTGTCGGCCGGTATCTGGTGTCGGCCGGTATCTGGTGTCGGCCGGTATCTGGTGTCGGCCGGTGTCTGGTGTCGGCCGGTATCTGCCGGTATCTGGTGTCGGCCGGTATCTGGTGTCGGCCGGTATCTGGTGTGGGCCGGTATCTGGTGTGGGCCGGTATCTGGTGTCGGCCGGTATCTGGTGTCGGCCGGTGTCTGGTGTCGGCCGGTGTCTGGTGTCGGCCGGTATCTGGTGTGGGCCGGTATCTGGTGTCGGCCGGTATCTGGTGTCGGCCGGTATCTGGTGTCGGCCGGTATCTGGTGTCGGCCGGTATCTGGTGTCGGCCGGTATCTGGTGTCGGCCGGTGTCTGGTGTCGGCCGGTATCTGGTGTGGGCCGGTATCTGGTGTGGGCCGGTATCTGGTGTGGGCCGGTATCTGGTGTGGGCCGGTATCTGGTGTGGGCCGGTATCTGGTGTCGGCCGGTATCTGGTGTCGGCCGGTATCTGGTGTCGGCCGGTATCTGGTGTCGGCCGGTATCTGGTGTCGGCCGGTATCTGGTGTGGGCCGGTATCTGGTGTGGGCCGGTATCTGGTGTGGGCCGGTATCTGGTGTGGGCCGGTATCTGGTGTCGGCCGGTATCTGGTGTGGGCCGGTATCTGGTGTCGGCCGGTATCTGGTGTCGGCCGGTATCTGGTGTGGGCCGGTATCTGGTGTGGGCCGGTATCTGGTGTGGGCCGGTATCTGGTGTGGGCCGGTATCTGGTGTCGGCCGGTATCTGGTGTCGGCCGGTATCTGGTGTCGGCCGGTATCTGGTGTCGGCCGGTATCTGGTGTCGGCCGGTATCTGGTGTCGGCCGGTATCTGGTGTCGGCCGATACCAGATGTCGGCCGGTATCTGGTGTGGGCCGGTATCTGGTGTGGGCCGGTATCTGGTGTCGGCCGGTATCTGGTGTCGGCCGGTATCTGGTGTCGGCCGGTGTCTGGTGTCGGCCGGTTTCTGGTGTGGGCCGGTATCTGGTGTGGGCCGGTATCTGGTGTGGGCCGGTATCTGGTGTCGGCCGATACCAGGTGTCGGCCGATACCAGAAATCGGCCGGTATCTGGTGTCGGCCGGTATCTGCCGGTATCTGGTGTGGGCCGGTATCTGGTGTGGGCCGGTATCTGGTGTGGGCCGGTATCTGCCGGTATCTGGTATTGGCCGGTATCTGGTGTGGGCCGGTATCTGGTGTCGGCCGGTATCTGGTATCGGCCGGTATCTGGTGTCGGCCGGTATCTGCCGGTATCTGGTGTCGGCCGGTATCTGGTGTCGGCCGGTATCTGGTGTCGGCCGGTATCTGGTGTGGGCCGGTTTCTGGTGTCGGCCGGTATCGGCCGGTATCTGGTGTGGGCCGGTATCTGGTGTCGGCCGGTTTCTGGTGTCGGCCGGTATCTGGTGTGGGCCGGTATCTGGTGTCGGCCGGTTTCTGGTGTCGGCCGGTATCTGGTGTCGGCCGGTATCTGGTGTCGGCCGGTATCTGGTGTCGGCCGGTATCTGGTGTCGGCCGGTTTCTGGTGTGGGCCGGTATCTGGTATCGGCCGGTATCTGGTATCGGCCGGTTTCTGGTGTCGGCCGGTATCGGCCGGTATCTGGTGTGGGCCGGTATCTGGTGTGGGCCGGTATCTGGTGTGGGCCGGTATCTGGTGTGGGCCGGTTTCTGGTGTCGGCCGGTATCGGCCGGTATCTGGTGTGGGCCGGTATCTGGTGTGGGCCGGTTTCTGGTGTCGGCCGGTTTCTGGTGTCGGCCGGTATCTGGTGTGGGCCGGTATCTGGTGTCGGCCGGTTTCTGGTGTCGGCCGGTATCGGCCGGTATCTGGTGTGGGCCGGTACCAGATATCGGCAGGTATCTGGTGTGGGCCGGTATCTGGTGTGGGCCGGTATCTGGTGTCGGCCGGTTTCTGGTGTCGGCCGGTATCTGGTGTCGGCCGGTTTCTGGTGTCGGCCGGTTTCTGGTGTCGGCCGGTATCGGCCGGTATCTGGTGTCGGCCGGTACCAGATATCGGCAGGTATCTGGTGTCGGCCGGTATCTGGTGTGGGCCGGTATCTGGTATCGGCCGGTATCTGGTGTCGGCCGGTATCTGGTATGGGCCGGTATCTGGTGTGGGCCGGTATCTGGTGTCGGCCGGTATCGGCCGGTATCTGGTGTGGGCCGGTATCTGGTATCGGCCGGTATCTGGTGTGGGCCGGTATCGGCCGGTATCTGGTGTGGGCCGGTATCGGCCGGTATCTGGTGTGGGCCGGTATCTGGTGTGGGCCGGTATCTGGTGTGGGCCGGTGTCTGGTGTCGGCCGGTGTCTG
The DNA here is from genome assembly GCA_023101725.1 of Atherinomorus stipes. Classification (NCBI taxonomy): domain Eukaryota; kingdom Metazoa; phylum Chordata; class Actinopteri; order Atheriniformes; family Atherinidae; genus Atherinomorus; species Atherinomorus stipes. The sequence goes on from JALJCO010014086.1 coordinate 491,352, forward strand.
GTATCGGCCGGTGTCTGGTGTCGGCCGGTGTCTGGTGTCGGCCGGTGTCTGGTGTCGGCCGATACCAGATACCGGCCGATACCAGATACCGGCCGACACCAGATACCGGCCGACACCAGATACCGGCCGATACCAGATACCGGCCCACACCAGATACCGGCCGATACCGGCCCACACCAGATACCGGCCGATACCGGCCGACACCAGATACCGGCCCACACCAGATACCGGCCCACACCAGATACCGGCCCACACCAGATGTCGGCCGGTATCTGACCCGTCCTCTTGCTGCAGGTGGACAGCTGTCCCGTCCTCTGGGACCTTCACCAGTTTCTCCGTCTGAAGACGAGCTCGCCCGCCGCTGAAGGACTCCCCCTGATCAGCTGTTTCGTGTTCGGGGACGGCTGCATTGCCGTCTACGCCGCGCCGCCGGACCACACGTTCTCCGTGAGTCCTGGACGTGGAGCTGAGCGGGTGAGGACGTAGAACTGAATCCTTCATGCCGGGTCTGTCTGTGCTGCAGGAGCTGGACCGGACCGGTTCTGGGGACGTGGAGGTGGGTCTGAGGACCGGGTCCGGGGACGTGGAGGTGGGTCTGAGGACCGTGGGTCTGCTGCAGCTGGTGTCGCGGCTGCACGCCTGCAGGCTGCTGCACGGCGCGCTGCATCCCAGCATCCTCTGCTGCAGTCACACGTGAGTCCCTGTGGGGGGGGGGCAGACGGGGGTCCGCTGCGGTTCTGAAACCTGACATGTGCGGTTGCATCTCTTCCACAGAGACGTCCTGGACTCGGACGTGGTGTTCCCGGTGGACTGGTCGTCCTCTGTGGACCTGGACCTCCAGCAGGACATCACGTGTGTCCAGCAGCTCCCGTCAGCGCAGACCTACATCAGTCTGGGTCTGCTGGAGCCAGATGCCCCCCCACAGCTGGTACAGCCTGCTGGTTCATTGCACCCCCCCCCCAACACCACGGGCAGGTACTAACCCCTCCCTCTTTACCGGGCAGGTGGACCTGGTGGGCGTGGCTGAAACCGTCCACCTCCTGCTGACCAACAGGAGGATGGTTCCGGTGAAAGATGGCGGCCGCTGGACGGTGGAGACGTTCAGCGGAGACGAACCGCGGTACTCGTCCTCCGGGATTATCGGGATTATCTGGGATTATGTAATCCGGGTTTGTTGTGACCCGGCTCTAACCTGGCGCTCGTGTCCCCGCAGAGACCCGTTCTCCAGGACGTGGACGAGCTTCTTCCAGTCGCTGCTGAACGCCGGCGGCCGCTCGTCGCTCTGCGTGCTGGCGGAGCTGAAGGAGCTGCTGTTGCCATGACGCTGAAGCATCACGAACTCGTGGACACGAACGCTTCTGCTAGTCTGTCCGCGTACCGTCCCAATAAAGGACACGACCTGTCTGAGACACTTTATTTACCTTTGTAAATACTGAAAATAAGGGAGGATATCGGCAAAGACTTCATGTGATACAGGAATGCACGATATTGGAATTTAGGCCGATATCCGATATGCTGATATTTTAAAACTTGTGGCAGATAACCGATTACAATACCCATATTAAAGCTGAAAAATAAATGCTGTAATATTTATTCCTTGTGCATCATTAGAAAAATACCTCAACTTGTGTTTATGTAGAACAAGTAGGGGTGGGAAAAATATCGGTGCATTGAAATATCACAATATTTTCATAATGTAAATATATTGATGTTTAAAAACACGATATTGCTCTATTTTACAAACGAAATCTTGAGCGATTTTATCATTCTGTTACGAAATTACGCGAGATTTCGTGAGTAAAATGGATCGATACCGCGTTTTTAAATGTCTTTATGATATCAGCATATCGGGGGGGGATTTTATTGTGCATCCCTAATACGATACAGTATTGCAATATTGTGACACTGATATATTGCGATATTTTAGGCACTGCAGAAAATTTTAGAATGCAGCTTGAAATAAAAGTTGTACCGATGTATATACATGCATACATAGTACGTACATACATACATACATACATTACATAGTACATAGTACATACATGACCAAACAAAATGAGTCAAAATGATTAAACTTCAAGTTCCCACTTATTAAACTGGGACAGGTGTCTGCTGCTGGGATCTCTCAGTGAAACTGTTCACAGCCCCCTCTGGGAAAACTCAACTGAATACATGCACAAATAAAATAAAGTGCTTTTAAAAACATGACCACAGCTGAGCTGGAATAGTACAAATGTACACAAATTCATGTGAAATTAGTCAAAGTAGTATATGAGTATATCAATCTCAAATAACTTTGTGGTCAATGAAAACCTGGACTCATATTTTAACTATTAAACTCTGCTCACTCAGCTAGCCGCTAGCCTGTAGCTAACGTTGTAAAGAAGAATTAAAACTAAATAATGAAAATAAAAATGGTCCCAAACCGCAACTAAAGAGGCAAAAACCCACTCCAGTTTATTAAATACGGATTAGAGAGTGAAGATAACAAAGCAGAGCTGAGAAGATGGATGGAGCACCAGCTAATGCTAATGCTAATTCGTTACGCTAACGCTAATGGAAGCCCTGAAGCATCTGCAGCTTCATCTAGAAACAAACATCTAACACTTATTGGAAAGAAAGAATTTTTAAGAAAAAGAGAAAAAATCAGCTGTTGATGCAGAAAATGTCTGTTATGTTTGGAAGTTATTTAAAAAATTTTAAGAAAAGTTTAAATAAATAAATAGTTAAATGAAATTTTGTGCTTTAATTTTCTGTCTGAGCAAATAAAATCCAGGTTTTTACAGATTATTTAAACTGAGCCTTTTTATTTCCAGTGTGATCTATTACTGCAGCATTTTATCTCTTTTTAAATCAGTTTCCATCAGTTTTTTCTGTTGTTCCTCTTTTTGCAGTAAAATGTTTTTTTCTTCTAGGAGTCTGATTTTAATGGACCCTGGACCAGTTTGGACTGAAAATGTGTCCCATCATGAACCCCTGCTCCCCATCAAAGATATGTGTTAGCATGATGCCATTTATCACGTACATCACGCCAGCAGGTGGCGCTCAGGTGTCACACCTGTTCGGCCGTTCCACTTAAACTAAAGACACGGCTCGTTTATTTGTTCAGCACATCAAGGAAATTCAAAATGGTTTTGCAACATCTAGATTAGGAGTTTTTCAACCTTTTTACATTGGAATAATTCAATTTATATATCTATTTATATATACGGCACTTTGTCAATTGTAGGTTTATTAAGCTGGAACTGTATAAAACAATAAACAATGTCATTTTTGGTGCTCCTTTTGAACTATTTGGTCAGAATACAAGTAAGGACATATATATATATATATATATATATATATATATATATATATATATATATATATATATATATGTATAGACATAAATATATATGTCATATATATATATATATATATTTATTTTATTTTTTCTACTACGCTTTAACCTCGACTCCATTGTTTGTGTTGTCAAGGTAACCGTGATTGACGGTTTTCATTCGGCTCCAACCATGTTGGTATTTTTGTGCGGATAATGAAATAGCGCGGAGCTTAGTTTAAATTTATAAACTACACTTTACATTTATTCAAATCTTTATTAGATACATTTATACGGATTTTTTTCATTTAAAAAAACAAAAAACATACATATATAGATATTGGAATATTTCAGTACCCTGGAAATGCTGAAAGTACCCCCCAGGCGTTATTGTACCCCCATTACAGAAACATCTGCACGTCTGCTTCATGGCGTTTCTGTTTGTTTATTCATGTGCTGATTAATTTGGTTTTACTGAAATATAAAATACTTTAAGATGAAGGGATAAAAGTCACTATGTTATAGTTTCCATAGCAACAACCTGGCTGGAAGTTTAGGTCGTTGCTATGGGAATTCTGGTTTGGATCAGAGCAAAATGTGGAGTAAAGTGGATGTAGTCTGGTTGTTGAGTCATGTCCTGGTCTGCCTGAGGGGAGAGCGAGGCATGCTGCAGCCTGCAGAGAGAGAGAGAGAGAGAAAGAGAGAGCGAGGCATGCTGCAGCCTGCAGAGAGAGAGAGAGAGAGAGAGAGAGCGAGCGAGAGAGAGAGAGAGAGAGAGCGGAGCCTCCTCTTCTTCATTTCTTCACCGCGGCCTGGAGGCAGGGGTGTAGTTCTGCCCAGTTCTGCTCCTGGTCCGCCTCAGAACCTCCGACCCGACTCCTGCCAGGTTCTGGTTCTGCTGCTCCGTCTGCTTCAATAAAGTTTCTTTGAATTTGAACAGTGCAGTCAGACTAAGCTCCGCCTCCCTCCACCTGAGACAGGTGAGGCAGAGACGAGGGAGACAGAAGGGGGAGGAGGAAGACGAGCAGCAGAGAGAAAGAGTCGGAGGAGAAGGGCAGAAAGAACTGATCCACCTGGACTCGACCGGACCCACCTGGACTCATCAGGACCCACCTGGACTCATCAGGACCCACCTGGACTCATCAGGACCCACCTGGAATCATCCAGATCCACCTGGACTCGACCGGATCCACCTGGACTCATCCGGATCCACCTGGAATCATCCAGATCCACCTGGACTCATCAGGACCCACCTGGACTCATCAGGACCCACCTGGACTCATCAGGACCCACCTGGACTCATTTGGACCCACCTGGAATCATCCAGATCCACCTGGACTCATCAGGACCCACCTGGACTCATCAGGACCCACCTGGAATCATCCAGATCCACCTGGACTCATCAGGACCCACCTGGACTCATCAGGACCCACCTGGAATCATCCAGATCCACCTGGACTCATCCAGATCCACCTGGACTCATCAGGACCCACCTGGACTCATCCGGACCCACCTGGACTCATCCAGATCCACCTGGACTCAACTGGACCCACTTGGACTCATCAGGACCCATCTGGACTCATCAGGACCCACCTGGACTCATTTGGACCCACCTGGACTCGTCTGGACCCACCTGGATTCATCCGGACCCACCTGGATTCATCCGGACCCACCTGGACCCACCTGGACTTGACCAGGTGAGTTCTGATTCTTTGCTGCTGGCTGAAAACAAAGTTAACAGTTTCTAGTTTCACAGAGTTCTGTTCTAGCGGTTCTGGTTCTACAGGACCGGGTTCTGGTTCCACTGGACCCGGTCCTGATGGACTGCAGCTGTTTTATGACTCGATTAGAGTCTACAGAACTTTGGTTATCCGGTTCTAAACCTTTTCAAGACTTCCTCCAAGACCCAGCCAGATCTGGTCTCACATCCGCCAGCTTCAGAACCAGAACCAGGACGTGGACCTGGACCAGGACCAGGACCAGGACCAGGGGTGTCTGTTCTGCTCCCAGCTCTGATGGTGGTCTGAAGCGGATCAGGAACTGGGTCGGGTAAAGAACCGCTGGTGTGGCAGTAAGCTGATCTGCATGAATGGGGGGGGGGTCGGTGAAACTGATCCGAGACCAGATCCAGGTTTTCCTGTTCTCTGACCTGGTTTTGGTTGGAACCGGATCTTCAGCTGGGATTTGGTTCTGGTTCAGCTTCTGTAGACGTGTTCAGTACTTCGTGGTTACACAGCGGCCACTTTATTAGGCACACCTGTCCATCTGCTCGTTAACGAAGGTTCTAATCAGCCAATCACAGGGCAGCATGTCGCCATGGAGACCTGGTCCAGACCATCTGCTGCAGCTCAAACCAGCGCCAGAACGGGAAAAAACGGGGATTTACGTGACTTTGAACGCCGCATGGTTGTTGGTGCCAGACGGGCTCCCTCACCGAAAAGTACTATATGCAAGTACGCTTTAAGTATACTCATTCTAAACTTTACATAAGACAGTATACTTTCAGTTTACTATTTATGTACTTATCAGAAATATACTTAACAAAGTCTACTTGGCATTTACTAATAGATGTACTAGAAGTTTAACATATTTAGCCTATACTTATATTTCAACTTTTAAACAATATACTTTAATAGTAGTACATTCATAGTACATTTTTAAACATACTAAGATTTTAAATGTTACTGGACCATTTGGTGGAGTCAAATAAAACACCTGAATCTATTTTTGACAGAAATTATGTAATATTTATTTACTCAGCATTAAAGGTGGAGTAGAAGTATAAAAAGGTGATTTTAAGTATATTTGAAAATGTATTTTTAAACACTAAACAGTGTACTACAAGTGTATTATCAGTAAACTCAGCAAACCTAAAAGTGAGGTCGACTACTTTCTTAAACTAAAAGAGCATTGAGAAGTTTACTGCGAGAAAACTAACAGTATACAAAGAAGATTACTTTTAGTACACTTAAAAGTGTACTTTGCAAGTGTAAAAGTAAGCTTAAAGTTTTAGTACAAGTAAACTAACAGTATACCTAGAAGTATACTTTCAGTATACTTTGAAGTGTACTTTCTAAAAGTAAAAGTAAGCTTGAAGTTTCAGTAGAAGTACACTAATAGTATACCTTCAAGATTACTTTCAGTATACTTAAAAGTGTACTTTGTAAGAGTAAAAGAAAGCTTAAGGTGTTAGTACATGTAGGGCGGAGTGGGTACACAAGTGGTAACGTGGCAGGCTTTAGTACGGAGGACACGGGTTCAAGTCCCCCGTCATGCCACTCAGGTGAGCAAGGTCCTAACCCCCCCCCTAATTCCCCATCATGGATGTGGTGGAACGGGAGCTTCTCATCATGGATGTGGTGGAACGGGAGGTTCTCATCATGGATGTGGTGGAACGGGAGCTTCTCATCATGGATGTGGTGGAACGGGAGGTTCTCATCATGGATGTGGTGGAACGGGAGGTTCTCATCATGGATGTGGTGGAACGGGAGCTTCTCATCACGGATGCGGTGGAACGGGAGCTTCTCATCATGGATGCGGTGGAACGGGAGGTTCTAATCATGGATGCGGTGGAACGGGAGGTTCTAATCATGGATGTGGTGGAACGGGAGCTTCTCATCATGGATGTGGTGGAACGGGAGGTTCTCATCATGGATGAGGTGGAACGGGAGCTTCTCATCATGGATGTGGTGGAACGGGAGGTTCTCATCATGGATGTGGTGGAACGGGAGATTCTCATCATGGATGTGGTGGAACGGGAGGTTCTCATCATGGATGTGGTGGAACGGGAGGTTCTCATCATGGATGTGGTGGAACGGGAGGTTCTCATCATGGATGTGGTGGAACGGGAGGTTCTCATCATGGATGTGGTGGAACGGGAGCTTCTCATCACGGACGCGGTGGAACGGGAGCTTCTCATCATGGATGCGGTGGAACGGGAGCTTCTCATCATGGATGCGGTGGAACGGGAGGTTCTAATCATGGATGCGGTGGAACGGGAGGTTCTCATCATGGATGTGGTGGAACGGGAGCTTCTCATCATGGATGTGGTGGAACGGGAGCTTCTCATCATGGATGTGGTGGAACGGGAGGTTCTCATCATGGATGCGGTGGAACGGGAGCTTCTCATCATGGATGTGGTGGAACGGGGAGCTTCTCATCACGGATGTGGTGGAACGGGAGGTTCTCATCACGGTTCCGTGGTGGAACGGGAGCTTCTCATCACGGATGCGGTGGAACGGGAGCTTCTCATCACGGATGCGGTGGAACGGGAGCTTCTCATCATGGATGCGGTGGAACGGGAGCTTCTCATCATGGATGCGGTGGAACGGGAGCTTCTCATCATGGATGTGGTGGAACGGGATGTTCTCATCATGGATGTGGTGGAACGGGAGCTTCTCATCATGGATGTGGTGGAACGGGAGCTTCTCATCATGGATGCGGTGGAACGGGAGGTTCCCATCATGGATGTGGTGGAACGGGAGGTTCTCATCATGGATGCGGTGGAACGGGAGGTTCTCATCATGGATGTGGTGGAACGGGAGATTCTCATCATGGATGTGGTGGAACGGGAGCTTCTCATCATGGATGTGGTGGAACGGGAGGTTCTCATCATGGATGTGGTGGAACGGGAGATTCTCATCATGGATGTGGTGGAACGGGGAGGTTCTCATCATGGATGAGGTGGAACGGGAGCTTCTCATCATGGATGTGGTGGAACGGGAGGTTCTCATCATGGATGTGGTGGAACGGGAGGTTCTCATCATGGATGTGGTGGAACGGGAGGTTCTCATCATGGATGTGGTGGAACGGGAGGTTCTCATCATGGATGTGGTGGAACGGGAGCTTCTCATCACGGACGCGGTGGAACGGGAGCTTCTCATCATGGATGCGGTGGAACGGGAGCTTCTCATCATGGATGCGGTGGAACGGGAGGTTCTAATCATGGATGTGGTGGAACGGGAGGTTCTCATCATGGATGTGGTGGAACGGGAGCTTCTCATCATGGATGTGGTGGAACGGGAGCTTCTCATCATGGATGTGGTGGAACGGGAGGTTCTCATCATGGATGCGGTGGAACGGGAGCTTCTCATCATGGATGTGGTGGAACGGGAGCTTCTCATCACGGATGTGGTGGAACGGGAGGTTCTCATCACGTTCCGTGGTGGAACGGGAGCTTCTCATCACGGATGCGGTGGAACGGGAGCTTCTCATCACGGATGCGGTGGAACGGGAGCTTCTCATCATGGATGCGGTGGAACGGGAGCTTCTCATCATGGATGCGGTGGAACGGGAGCTTCTCATCATGGATGTGGTGGAACGGGATGTTCTCATCATGGATGTGGTGGAACGGGAGCTTCTCATCATGGATGTGGTGGAACGGGAGGTTCTCATCATGGATGCGGTGGAACGGGAGGTTCCCATCATGGATGTGGTGGAACGGGAGGTTCTCATCATGGATGCGGTGGAACGGGAGCTTCTCATCATGGATGTGGTGGAACGGGAGCTTCTCATCACGGATGCGGTGGAACGGGAGGTTCTCATCACGGATGCGGTGGAACGGGAGGTTCTCATCATGGATGCAGTAACGGGAGGTTCTCATCATGGATGCGGTGGAACGGGAGCTTCTCATCATGGATGCGGTGGAACGGGAGCTTCTCATCATGGATGCGGTGGAACGGGAGCTTCTCATCATGGATGCGGTGGAACGGGAGGTTCCCATCATGGATGTGGTGGAACGGGAGGTTCTCATCATGGATGCGGTGGAACAGGAGGTTCCCATCATGGATGTGGTGGAACGGGAGCTTCTCATCATGGATGTGGTGGAACGGGAGCTTCTCATCATGGATGTGGTGGAACGGGAGCTTCTCATCACGGATGCGGTGGAACGGGAGGTTCTCATCACGGATGTGGTGGAACGGGAGGTTCTCATCACGGATGTGGTGGAACGGGAGGTTCTCATCATGGATGTGGTGGAACGGGAGGTTCTCATCACGAATGTGGTGGAACGGGAGGTTCTCATCATGGATGTGGTGGAACGGGAGGTTCTCATCATGGATGCGGTGGAACGGGAGGTTCTCATCATGGATGCGGTGGAACGGGAGGTTCTCATCATGGATGCGGTGGAACGGGAGGTTCTCATCATGGATGTGGTGGAACGGGAGCTTCTCATCATGGATGTGGTGGAACGGGAGCTTCTCATCATGGATGTGGTGGAACGGGAGCTTCTCATCATGGATGTGGTGGAACGGGAGCTTCTCATCATGGATGTGGTGGAACGGGAGCTTCTCATCATGGATGTGGTGGAACTGTGTGATGATGTCATGTCAATATGGAGCAAAATCTCTGAGGAATGTTTCCAGTATCTTGTTGAATCTCTGCCACCAAGGATTAAAGCAGATCTGAAGGTGAAAGGGTGTAGCAAGGTGTACCTAATAAAGTGGCTGCTCATGATATATATATATATATATATATATACATATATATATATATGTGTATATATTTACACTACTCAGAAAAAGTTAAGGATATTTGGCTTTTGTATGATGTCAGAATGAATCTAAAATCCTTTACAACTTTTCCAGGTGACCTGAATGAAACTTTCTGTAAACGTTTTAAAGCACATGAACATTGTTTCTATGGTTACATATTTATTCTGCATCATTCTTCTCCAGAAACCAGAAGTTGAATATCCATAACTTTTTGTGAGTAGTGTGTATATATATGTACATGCAGTATATATGTCACATGTTTAATGTTTCTATTTGATATTTGTTTACAATTGCTTTGTTTGTTTGTTTTTTTATCTTAAAAGAGTTTTTGTCCGTCAGAGAGCTGAACATGAACCAACACCCGTAACGTGTCTGTCGGGACGTTAAGCTGACCTTTGACCTCAGTGATGGCTTTATTTTTCAGACCCAAATCCAGGTTTCATGCAGATGCTGTAGATCTGGTTCCAGTCTGGGTCCAGTCCCGTTCAGATCTGGTTTCAGATCTGGTTCCAGTCTGGTTCCCGTCCAGTTCAGATGTGGTTTCAGATCTGGGTCCAGTCCCGTTAAGATGTGGTTTCAGATCTGGTTCCAGTGCAGTTCAGAAGCTGGTTCCAGTCTGGTTCCAGTCTGGGTCCAGTCCCGTTCAGATCTGGTTTCAGATGTGGTTTCAGATCTGGTTCCCGTCCAGTTCAGATGTGGTTTCAGATCTGGTTCCAGTCTGGTTCCAGTCCAGTTCAGATGTGGTTTCAGATCTGGTTCCAGTCTGGTTCAGATATGGTTTCAGATCTGGTTCCAGTCTGGTTCCAGTCTGGTTCAGATCTGGTTTCAGATCTGGTTCCAGTCTGGTTCCCGTCCAGTTCAGATGTGGTTTCAGATCTGGTTCCAGTGCAGTTCAGAAGCTGGTTCCAGTCTGGGTCCAGTCTGGTTCAGATCTGGTTTCAGATCTGGTTCCAGTCTGGTTCCCCGTCCAGTTCAGATGTGGTTTCAGATCTGGGTCCAGTCCCGTTAAGATGTGGTTTCAGATCTGGTTCCAGTGCAGTTCAGATCTGGTTTCAGAACTGGGTCCAGTCTGGTTCAGATATGGTTTCAGATCTGGTTCCAGTCTGGTTCCAGTCTGGTTCAGATATGGTTTCAGATCTGGTTCCAGTGCAGTCCAGAACTGGGTCCAGTCTGGGTCCAGTCTCGTTCAGATCTGGTTCCAGTGCAGCTCAGATCTGGTTCCAGTGCAGTCCAGATCTGGTTCCAGTCTGGTTCCAGTCCCGTTCAGATCTGATTCCAGTGCTGCTCAGATGTGGTTTCAGATCTGGTTCCAGTACAGTTCAGAACTGGGTCCAGTCTGGTTCCAGTCCAGTTCAGATGTGGTTTCAGATCTGGTTCCAGTGCAGCTCAGATGTGGTTCCAGTGCAGTCCAGAACTGGGTCCAGTCTGGTTCCAGTCCAGTTCAGATCTGGTTTCAGAACTGGGTCCAGTCTGGGTCCAGTCCCGTTCAGATCTGGTTTCAGATGTGGATCCAGTGCAGCTCAGATGTGGTTTCAGATCTGGTTCCAGTGCAGTTCAGAACTGGGTCCAGTCTGGTTCCAGTCTTGGTCCAGTCCCGTTCAGATCTGGTTTCAGATCTGGTTCCAGTTCAGTTCAGATCTGGTTTCAGAACTGGGTCCAGTCCCGTTCAGATCTGGTTTCAGATGTGGATCCAGTGCAGCTCAGATGTGGTTTCAGATCTGGTTCCAGTGCAGTTCAGAACTGGGTCCAGTCTGGTTCCAGTCTGGGTCCAGTCCCGTTCAGATCTGGTTTCAGATCTGGTTCCAGTCCAGTTCAGATCTGATTTCAGAACTGGGTCCAGTCCTGTTCAGATCTGGTTTCAGATGTGGTTCCAGTGCAGCTCAGATGTGGTTTCAGATCTGGTTCCAGTCTGGGTCCAGTCCCGTTCAGATCTGGTTTCAGATGTGGTTTCAGATCTGGTTCCAGTCCAGTTCAGATGTGGTTCCAGTGCAGCTCAGATGTGGTTTCAGATCTGGTTCCAGTCCTGTTCAGATGTGGTTTCAGATGTGGTTCCAGTGCAGCTCAGATGTGGTTTCAGATCTGGTTCCAGTCCTGTTCAGATGTGGTTTCAGATGTGGTTCCAGTCCAGTTCAGATGTGGTTTCAGATCTGGTTCCAGTCTGGGTCCAGTCCCGTTCAGATGTGGCTCCAGTGCAGCTCAGATGTGGTTTCAGATCTGGTTCCAGCCAGACTGGAGTCCCGGTGGATCTGTCTGGTCATGCAGAGTCTGACTCCTCAGGTATGTTAGTGAGTCACACCCTGAAAACACACCTGGTCTGCAGCTCACACACAGTCCTCCGGAGCCGGACTCCCGAGACCGGCAGGAGAGAAAGGCACGGACGGGAACCGTCCTAGAAACCAGAGTCTGGACCGGTTCTAGACTGGATCAGGGTCCTATCGTAGAAACCAGAGTCTGGACCAGATCTAGACCGGATCAGGGTCCTGTCGTAGAAACCAGAGTCTGGACCAGATCAGGATCCTGTCGTAGAAACCAGAGTCTGGACCAGATCTAGACCGGATCAGGGTCTTGTCGTAGAAACCAGAGTCCGGACCGGTTCTAGACCAGACCAGGATTCTGTCCTAGAAACCAGAGTCCGGACCGATTCTAGACCAGATCAGGGTCCTGTCCTAGAAACCAGAGTCTGGACCGGATCAGGGTCCTGTCCTAGAAACCAGAGTCTGGACCGGATCAGGGTCCTGTCGTAGAAACCAGAGTCTGGACCAGATCTAGACCGGATCAGGGTCCTGTTGTAGAAACCAGATTCTGGACCGGATCAGGGTCCTGTTGTAGAAACCAGATTCTGGACCGGATCAGGGTCCTGTTGTAGAAACCAGATTCTGGACCGGATCAGGGTCCTGTTGTAGAAACCAGATTCTGGACCGGATCTAGACCAGATCAGGGTCCTGTCGTAGAAATCAAAGTCTGGACCGGATCTAGACCGGATCAGGGTCCTGTCGTAGAAACCAGAGTCTGGACCAGATCTAGACCGGATCAGGGTCCTGTCGTAGAAACCAGAGTCTGGACCAGATCTAGACCGGATCAGGGTCCTGTCGTAGAAACCAGAGTCTGGACCAGATCTAGACCGGATCAGGGTCCGGTCTTTTTTATCATCATTTTTATCAATTTCAGGCGGTAGCGGAGCTGAGCTCGGACTCCTGCGCTTTCTTCACGCGCTGCTTCGTGTTGTTTCCCTCGGGTCTCATCACCCAGCTGCTGCTGCCGCGTTGCCATGGCGATGTTCCGCCGCAAGAAGAAAAAGCACCGGCTGGAAATCTCCGCTCCGAAGGACTTCCAGCACCGCGTCCACACGTCCTTCGATCTCACCACGGGACGCTACGTGGGTCTGCCGCCGCAGTGGCAGAGCATCATCGACACCCTGAGGAGGCCACGCCCCCTGGTGGACCCCTCCAGGATCACAGACGTGGAGCTCAAACCTCAGAAGGTCAGAGGTCAAATTTACAGCCTGACGTTCACTGCAAAAACTCAAATCTGACCAAGTCAAAATATCTCATCACACTAAATAAGACAAACTCACCTGGAGAGAAGCTGTCAGTGGGATCTAAGATCTGGTTATGAGGCCATGCATCTGATCACAACTAATCTGATCAAGAAAACGTTTTTAGTGGAAGATTTTTTTGGCTCTAAAGGCGAGACACTCCGGACACGAACTGGTATCACCATGAAACCTTTCTGCTTTATTCCTCACAGCAGGGCTATCATTTTTATATTGCAAGTTTTCTGAAATTTTATGTTTAAATATGCAAATGAGGTGTTATATAGACAACAATGGGCTAATTTGCATACATTTCTAGGAAAAATGTAAACACGATTAAACCAGGTTCAAAGTTTCTGTTGAATTTTTTTCACATATTAAAGTGAAACATTTTACAGATTTAAAAAACACAAACTTTAGCTGCAGTTTGAGGATCAAAGTATCAGGAAATAAACAAAAAAATGTTTATTTTTTTACTGATTCTGAAAGAATGTTGAAGGAGAAAAAAACCAAAAAAATCTCAAAATTGACCAGTTGATGAGAAAACTTTTTTTTTTTACATGTAGCTCCTCCCCTTAAAATACGTTTTTTTTAACTAGGTTTTTTTGCTTGAAAAAGAAAAAGAAATCTGCCAATGGAACAAACAAAATGTTCTTAAAATAAAAAAACAAGTTCCCGTATCTCACTGAAATATTTCTCTTTAGGTAATTTTGTCTTATTTTCAGTGTGATGAGATATTTTCACTTGGCGAGATTTAAGTTTTTGTCGTGTTTTCTGACTGACGTCAGGTTTTCTGAACGGTGCGTGTGTTTGTAGATGACGTCAGGTTTTCTGAACGGTGCGTGTGTTTGTAGATGACGTCAGGTTTTCTGAACGGTGCGTGTTTGCAGACGACGTCAGGTTTTCTGAACGATGCGTGTTTGTAGATGACGTCAGGTTTTCTGAACGGTGCGTGTTTGCAGACGACGTCAGGTTTTCTGAACGATGCGTGTTTGTAGATGACGTCAGGTTTTCTGAACGGTGCGTGTGTTTGTAGACGACGTCAGGTTTTCTGAACGATGCGTGTTTGTAGACGACGTCAGGTTTTCTGAACGGTGCGTGCGTTTGTAGATGACGTCAGGTTTTCTGAACGGTGCGTGTGTTTGTAGATGACGTCAGGTTTTCTGAACGATGCGTGTGTTTGTAGATGACGTCAGGTTTTCTGAACGATGCGTGTGTTTGCAGACGACGTCAGGTTTTCTGAACGATGCGTGTGTTTGTAGATGACGTCAGGTTTTCTGAACGGTGCGTGTTTGCAGATGACGTCAGGTTTTCTGAACGATGCGTGTGTTTGCAGACGACGTCAGGTTTTCTGAACGTTGCGTGTTTGTAGACGACGTCAGGTTTTCTGAACGGTGCGTGTTTGCAGACGACGTCAGGTTTTCTGAACGATGCGTGTTTGTAGACGACGTCAGGTTTTCTGAAAGGTGCGTGTGTTTGTAGACGACGTCAGGTTTTCTGAAAGGTGCGTGTGTTTGTAGATGACGTCAGGTTTTCTGAACGGTGCGTGTGTTTGTAGATGACGTCAGGTTTTCTGAACGATGCGTGTTTGTAGACGACGTCAGGTTTTCTGAACGGTGCGTGTGTTTGTAGATGACGTCAGGTTTTCTGAACGGTGCGTGTTTGTAGACGACGTCAGGTTTTCTGAACGGTGCGTGTGTTTGTAGATGACGTCAGGTTTTCTGAACGGTGCGTGTTTGTAGACGACGTCAGGTTTTCTGAACGGTGCGTGTGTTTGTAGATGACGTCAGGTTTTCTGAACGGTGCGTGTGTTTGTAGACGACGTCAGGTTTTCTGAACGGTGCGTGTTTGCAGACGACGTCAGGTTTTCTGAACGATGCGTGTTTGTAGACGACGTCAGGTTTTCTGAAAGGTGCGTGTGTTTGTAGACGACGTCAGGTTTTCTGAAAGGTGCGTGTGTTTGTAGATGACGTCAGGTTTTCTGAACGGTGCGTGTGTTTGTAGATGACGTCAGGTTTTCTGAACGATGCGTGTTTGTAGACGACGTCAGGTTTTCTGAACGGTGCGTGTGTTTGTAGATGACGTCAGGTTTTCTGAACGGTGCGTGTTTGTAGACGACGTCAGGTTTTCTG
The DNA here is from genome assembly GCA_023101725.1 of Atherinomorus stipes. Classification (NCBI taxonomy): domain Eukaryota; kingdom Metazoa; phylum Chordata; class Actinopteri; order Atheriniformes; family Atherinidae; genus Atherinomorus; species Atherinomorus stipes. The sequence goes on from JALJCO010014086.1 coordinate 506,826, forward strand.
AACGGTGCGTGTGTTTGTAGATGACGTCAGGTTTTCTGAACGGTGCGTGTGTTTGTAGACGACGTCAGGTTTTCTGAACGGTGCGTGTGTTTGTAGATGACGTCAGGTTTTCTGAACGGTGCGTGTGTTTGTAGACGACGTCAGGTTTTCTGAACGGTGTGTGTGTTTGTAGATGACGTCAGGTTTTCTGAACGGTGCGTGTTTGTAGACGACGTCAGGTTTTCTGAACGGTGCGTGTGTTTGTAGATGACGTCAGGTTTTCTGAACGGTGCGTGTGTTTGTAGATGACGTCAGGTTTTCTGAACGGTGTGTGTGTTTGTAGATGACGTCAGGTTTTCTGAACGGTGCGTGTGTTTGTAGACGACGTCAGGTTTTCTGAACGGTGCGTGTGTTTGTAGATGACGTCAGGTTTTCTGAACGGTGCGTGTTTGTAGATGACGTCAGGTTTTCTGAACGGTGCGTGTGTTTGTAGATGACGTCAGGTTTTCTGAACGATGCGTGTGTTTGTAGATGACGTCAGGTTTTCTGAACGATGCGTGTGTTTGTAGACGACGTCAGGTTTTCTGAACGGTGCGTGTGTTTGTAGATGACGTCAGGTTTTCTGAACGGTGCGTGTGTTTGTAGATGACGTCAGGTTTTCTGAACGGTGCGTGTGTTTGTAGATGACGTCAGGTTTTCTGAACGGTGCGTGTGTTTGTAGACGACGTCAGGTTTTCTGAACGGTGCGTGTGTTTGTAGACGACGTCAGGTTTTCTGAACGGTGCGTGTTTGTAGATGACGTCAGGTTTTCTGAACGATGCGTGTTTGTAGACGAGGTCAGGTTTTCTGAACGGTGCGTGTTTGTAGATGCCGTCAGGTTTTCTGAACGGTGCGTGTGTTTATAGATGACGTCAGGTTTTCTGAACGATGCTGTGTTTGTAGACGAGGTCAGGTTTTCTGAACGGTGCGTGTGTTTGTAGATGACGTCAGGTTTTCTGAACGGTGCGTGTTTGTAGACGAGGTCAGGTTTTCTGAACGGTGCGTGTGTTTGTAGACGACGTCAGGTTTTCTGAACGGTGCGTGTGTTTGTAGATGACGTCAGGTTTTCTGAACGATGCGTGTGTTTGTAGATGACGTCAGGTTTTCTGAACGATGCGTGTGTTTGTAGACGACGTCAGGTTTTCTGAACGGTGCGTGTGTTTGTAGATGACGTCAGGTTTTCTGAACGGTGCGTGTTTGTAGATGACGTCAGGTTTTCTGAACGGTGCGTGTTTGTAGACGAGGTCAGGTTTTCTGAACCGTGCGTGTGTTTGTAGACGACGTCAGGTTTTCTGAACGGTGCGTGTTTGTAGATGACGTCAGGTTTTCTGAACGATGCGTGTTTGTAGATGACGTCAGGTTTTCTGAACGATGCGTGTTTGTAGATGACGTCAGGTTTTCTGAAAGATGCGTGTTTGTAGATGACGTCAGGTTTTCTGAACGATGCATGTGTTTGTAGATGACGTCAGGTTTTCTGAACGGTGCGTGTTTGCAGACGACGTCAGGTTTTCTGAACGATGCGTGTGTTTGCAGACGACGTCAGGTTTTCTGAACGATGCGTGTTTGTAGATGACGTCAGGTTTTCTGAACGGTGCGTGTGTTTGCAGACGACGTCAGGTTTTCTGAACGATGCGTGTTTGTAGACGACGTCAGGTTTTCTGAACGGTGCGTGCGTTTGTAGATGACGTCAGGTTTTCTGAACGGTGCGTGTGTTTGTAGATGACGTCAGGTTTTCTGAACGATGCGTGTTTGTAGATGACGTCAGGTTTTCTGAACGATGCGTGTGTTTGTAGATGACGTCAGGTTTTCTGAACGGTGCGTGTTTGTAGACGACGTCAGGTTTTCTGAACGATGCGTGTGTTTGTAGATGACGTCAGGTTTTCTGAACGATGCGTGTTTGTAGATGACGTCAGGTTTTCTGAACGATGCGTGTTTGTAGATGACGTCAGGTTTTCTGAACGGTGCGTGTGTTTGTAGACGACGTCAGGTTTTCTGAACGATGCGTGTTTGTAGACGACGTCAGGTTTTCTGAAGCGGTGCGTGTGTTTGTAGATGACGTCAGGTTTTCTGAACGGTGCGTGTGTTTGTAGATGACGTCAGGTTTTCTGAACGATGCGTGTGTTTGTAGATGACGTCAGGTTTTCTGAACGGTGCGTGTGTTTGTAGATGACGTCAGGTTTTCTGAACGGTGCGTGCGTTTGTAGATGACGTCAGGTTTTCTGAACGGTGCGTGTTTGCAGACGACGTCAGGTTTTCTGAACGATGCGTGTGTTTGTAGACGACGTCAGGTTTTCTGAACGGTGCGTGTGTTTGTAGATGACGTCAGGTTTTCTGAACGGTGCGTGTGTTTGCAGACGACGTCAGGTTTTCTGAACGATGCGTGTTTGTAGACGACGTCAGGTTTTCTGAACGGTGCGTGTGTTTGTAGACGACGTCAGGTTTTCTGAACGGTGCGTGTGTTTGTAGATGACGTCAGGTTTTCTGAACGGTGCGTGTGTTTGTAGATGACGTCAGGTTTTCTGAACGATGCGTGTGTTTGTAGACGACGTCAGGTTTTCTGAACGGTGCGTGTGTTTGTAGATGACGTCAGGTTTTCTGAACGGTGCGTGTGTTTGTAGACGACGTCAGGTTTTCTGAACGGTGCGTGTGTTTGTAGATGACGTCAGGTTTTCTGAACGGTGCGTGTGTTTGTAGACGACGTCAGGTTTTCTGAACGGTGCGTGTTTGTAGACGACGTCAGGTTTTCTGAACGGTGCGTGTGTTTGTAGACGACGTCAGGTTTTCTGAACGGTGCGTGTGTTTGCAGACGACGTCAGGTTTTCTGAACGATGCGTGTGTTTGTAGACGACGTCAGGTTTTCTGAAAGGTGCGTGTGTTTGTAGACGACGTCAGGTTTTCTGAAAGGTGCGTGTGTTTGTAGATGACGTCAGGTTTTCTGAACGGTGCGTGTGTTTGTAGATGACGTCAGGTTTTCTGAACGGTGCGTGTGTTTGTAGATGACGTCAGGTTTTCTGAACGGTGCGTGTGTTTGTAGACGAGGTCAGGTTTTCTGAACCGTGCGTGTGTTTGTAGACGACGTCAGGTTTTCTGAACGGTGCGTGTTTGTAGATGACGTCAGGTTTTCTGAACGATGCGTGTTTGTAGATGACGTCAGGTTTTCTGAACGATGCGTGTGTTTGTAGATGACGTCAGGTTTTCTGAAAGATGCGTGTTTGTAGATGACGTCAGGTTTTCTGAACGATGCATGTGTTTGTAGATGACGTCAGGTTTTCTGAACGGTGCGTGTTTGCAGACGACGTCAGGTTTTCTGAACGATGCGTGTGTTTGTAGATGACGTCAGGTTTTCTGAAAGATGCGTGTGTTTGTAGATGACGTCAGGTTTTCTGAACGATGCATGTGTTTGTAGATGACGTCAGGTTTTCTGAACGGTGCGTGTGTTTGCAGACGACGTCAGGTTTTCTGAACGATGCGTGTGTTTGTAGATGACGTCAGGTTTTCTGAACGTTGCGTGTTTGTAGATGACGTCAGGTTTTCTGAACGGTGCGTGTGTTTGTAGATGACGTCAGGTTTTCTGAACGGTGCGTGTTTGTAGATGACGTCAGGTTTTCTGAACGGTGCGTGTTTGTAGATGACGTCAGGTTTTCTGAACGATGCGTGTTTGTAGATGACGTCAGGTTTTCTGAACGGTGCGTGTTTGTAGATGTCGTCAGGTTTTCTGAACGGTGCGTGTGTTTGTAGACGACGTCAGGTTTTCTGAACGGTGCGTGTGTTTGTAGATGACGTCAGGTTTTCTGAACGGTGCGTGTGTTTGTAGATGTCGTCAGGTTTTCTGAACGGTGCGTGTGTTTGTAGACGACGTCAGGTTTTCTGAACGATGCGTGTGTTTGTAGACGACGTCAGGTTTTCTGAACGGTGTGTGTTTGTAGATGACGTCAGGTTTTCTGATCGGTGCGTGTGTTTGTAGATGACGTCAGGTTTTCTGAACGATACGTGTGTTTGTAGACGACGTCAGGTTTTCTGAACGGTGCGTGTTTGTAGATGACGTCAGGTTTTCTGAACGTTACGTGTGTTTGTAGACGACGTCAGGTTTTCTGAACGGTGCGTGTTTGTAGATGACGTCAGGTTTTCTGAACGTTGCGTGTTTGTAGATGACGTCAGGTTTTCTGAACGGTGCGTGTTTGTAGATGACGTCAGGTTTTCTGAACGGTGCGTGTTTGTAGATGACGTCAGGTTTTCTGAATTGTGCGTGTGTTTGTAGATGACGTCAGGTTTTCTGAACGGTGCGTGTTTGTAGATGACGTCAGGTTTTCTGAACGGTGCGTGTTTGTAGATGACGTCAGGTTTTCTGAACACTGCGTGTTTGTAGATGACGTCAGGTTTTCTGAATTGTGCGTGTGTTTGTAGATGACGTCAGGTTTTCTGAACGGTGCGTGTTTGTAGATGACGTCAGGTTTTCTGAATGGTGCGTGTTTGTAGATGACGTCAGGTTTTCTGAACGGTGCGTGTTTGTAGATGACGTCAGGTTTTCTGAACGGTGTGCGTGTTTGTAGATGACGTCAGGTTTTCTGAACGGTGCGTGTGTTTGTAGATGACGTCAGGTTTTCTGAACGGTGCGTGTGTTTGTAGACGACGTCAGGTTTTCTGAACGGTGCGTGTTTGTAGATGACGTCAGGTTTTCTGAATGATGCGTGTTTGTAGATGACGTCAGGTTTTCTGAACGGTGCGTGTGTGTAGATGACGTCAGGTTTTCTGAATGGTGCGTGTTTGTAGATGACGTCAGGTTTTCTGAACGGTGCGTGTTTGTAGATGACGTCAGGTTTTCTGAACGGTGCGTGTGTTTGTAGATGACGTCAGGTTTTCTGAACGGTGCGTGTTTGTAGATGACGTCAGGTTTTCTGAACGGTGTGTGTGTTTGTAGACGACGTCAGGTTTTCTGAACGGTGCGTGTGTTTGTAGATGACGTCAGGTTTTCTGAACGGTGCGTGTGTTTGTAGATGACGTCAGGTTTTCTGAACGGTGCGTGTTTGTAGATGACGTCAGGTTTTCTGAACGGTGCGTGTGTTTGTAGACGACATCAGGTTTTCTGAACGGTGCGTGTGTTTGTAGATGATGTCAGGTTTTCTGAACGATGCGTGTGTTTGCAGATGACGTCAGGTTTTCTGAACGATGCGTGTGTTTGCAGATGACGTCAGGTTTTCTGAACGGTGCGTGTGTTTGAAGATGACGTCAGGTTTTCTGAACGATGCGTGTGTTTGTAGATGACGTCAGGTTTTCTGAACGATGCGTGTTTGTAGATGACGTCAGGTTTTCTGAACGATGCGTGTGTTTGAAGATGACGTCAGGTTTTCTGAACGATGCGTGTGTTTGAAGATGACGTCAGGTTTTCTGAACGGTGTGTGTGTTTTTGATGACGTCAGGTTTTCTGAACGGTGCGTGTGTTTGTAGACGACGTCAGGTTTTCTGAACGGTGCGTGTTTGTAGACGATGTCAGGTTTTCTGAACGGTGCGTGTGTTTGTAGACGACGTCAGGTTTTCTGAACTGTGCGTGTGTTTGCAGACGACGTCAGGTTTTCATAACGGTGCGTGTGTTTGTAGACGACGTCAGGTTTTCTGAACGGTGCGTGTGTTTGTAGATGACGTCAGGTTTTCTGAACGGTGCGTGTGTTTGCAGACGACGTCAGGTTTTCTGAACGGTGCGTGTGTTTGTAGACGACGTCAGGTTTTCTGAACGGTGCGTGTGTTTGTAGATGACGTCAGGTTTTCTGAACGGTGCGTGTGTTTGTAGATGACGTCAGGTTTTCTGAACAGTGCGTGTGTTTGTAGATGACGTCAGGTTTTCTGAACGATGCGTGTGTTTGTAGATGACGTCAGGTTTTCTGAACGGTGCGTGTTTGTAGACGACGTCAGGTTTTCTGAACGATGCGTGTGTTTGTAGATGACGTCAGGTTTTCTGAACGGTGCGTGTGTTTGTAGATGACGTCAGGTTTTCTGAACGGTGCGTGTGTTTGTAGATGACGTCAGGTTTTCTGAACGGTGCGTGTTTGTAGACGACGTCAGGTTTTCTGAACGGTGCGTGTGTTTGTAGACGACGTCAGGTTTTCTAAACTGTGCGTGTGTTTGTAGACGACGTCAGGTTTTCTGAACGGTGTGTGTGTTTGTAGATGACGTCAGGTTTTCTGAACGGTGCGTGTTTGTAGACGACGTCAGGTTTTCTGAACGGTGCGTGTGTTTGTAGATGACGTCAGGTTTTCTGAACGGTGCGTGTTTGTAGATGACGTCAGGTTTTCTGAACGGTGCGTGTGTTTGTAGATGACGTCAGGTTTTCTGAACGATGCGTGTGTTTGTAGATGACGTCAGGTTTTCTGAACGATGCGTGTGTTTGTAGACGACGTCAGGTTTTCTGAACGGTGCGTGTGTTTGTAGATGACGTCAGGTTTTCTGAACGGTGCGTGTGTTTGTAGATGACGTCAGGTTTTCTGAACGGTGCGTGTGTTTGTAGATGACGTCAGGTTTTCTGAACGGTGCGTGTGTTTGTAGACGACGTCAGGTTTTCTGAACGGTGCGTGTGTTTGTAGACGACGTCAGGTTTTCTGAACGGTGCGTGTTTGTAGATGACGTCAGGTTTTCTGAACGATGCGTGTTTGTAGACGAGGTCAGGTTTTCTGAACGGTGCGTGTTTGTAGATGACGTCAGGTTTTCTGAACGGTGCGTGTGTTTATAGATGACGTCAGGTTTTCTGAACGATGCGTGTTTGTAGACGAGGTCAGGTTTTCTGAACGGTGCGTGTGTTTGTAGATGACGTCAGGTTTTCTGAACGGTGCGTGTTTGTAGACGAGGTCAGGTTTTCTGAACGGTGCGTGTGTTTGTAGACGACGTCAGGTTTTCTGAACGGTGCGTGTGTTTGTAGATGACGTCAGGTTTTCTGAACGATGCGTGTGTTTGTAGATGACGTCAGGTTTTCTGAACGATGCGTGTGTTTGTAGACGACGTCAGGTTTTCTGAACGGTGCGTGTGTTTGTAGATGACGTCAGGTTTTCTGAACGGTGCGGTGTTTGTAGATGACGTCAGGTTTTCTGAACGGTGCGTGTTTGTAGACGAGGTCAGGTTTTCTGAACCGTGCGTGTGTTTGTAGACGACGTCAGGTTTTCTGAACGGTGCGTGTTTGTAGATGACGTCAGGTTTTCTGAAGCGATGCGTGTTTGTAGATGACGTCAGGTTTTCTGAACGATGCGTGTTTGTAGATGACGTCAGGTTTTCTGAAAGATGCGTGTTTGTAGATGACGTCAGGTTTTCTGAACGATGCATGTGTTTGTAGATGACGTCAGGTTTTCTGAACGGTGCGTGTTTGCAGACGACGTCAGGTTTTCTGAACGATGCGTGTGTTTGCAGACGACGTCAGGTTTTCTGAACGATGCGTGTTTGTAGATGACGTCAGGTTTTCTGAACGGTGCGTGTGTTTGCAGACGACGTCAGGTTTTCTGAACGATGCGTGTTTGTAGACGACGTCAGGTTTTCTGAACGGTGCGTGCGTTTGTAGATGACGTCAGGTTTTCTGAACGGTGCGTGTGTTTGTAGATGACGTCAGGTTTTCTGAACGATGCGTGTTTGTAGATGACGTCAGGTTTTCTGAACGATGCGTGTGTTTGTAGATGACGTCAGGTTTTCTGAACGGTGCGTGTTTGCAGACGACGTCAGGTTTTCTGAACGATGCGTGTGTTTGCAGACGACGTCAGGTTTTCTGAACGATGCGTGTTTGTAGATGACGTCAGGTTTTCTGAACGGTGCGTGTTTGCAGATGACGTCAGGTTTTCTGAACGATGCGTGTGTTTGCAGACGACGTCAGGTTTTCTGAACGATGCGTGTTTGTAGACGACGTCAGGTTTTCTGAAAGGTGCGTGTGTTTGTAGACGACGTCAGGTTTTCTGAACGGTGCGTGTGTTTGTAGATGACGTAGGTTTTCTGGCGGGCGGTGGAGGGAGGTTTTTGACGGGCGGGTGTAGATGCGAGGCTGACGATGGGGAGACGACGAGGTTTTCTGAACGGTGCGTGTGTTTGTAGACGACGTCAGGTTTTCTGAACGATGCGTGTGTTTGTAGATGACGTCAGGTTTTCTGAACGGTGCGTGTGTTTGTAGATGACGTCAGGTTTTCTGAACGATGCGTGTTTGTAGACAACGTCAGGTTTTCTGAACGATGCGTGTTTGTAGACGACGTCAGGTTTTCTGAACGGTGCGTGTGTTTGTAGATGACATCAGGTTTTCTGAACGGTGCGTGTGTTTGTAGATGACGTCAGGTTTTCTGAACGGTGCGTGAGTTTGTAGATGACGTCAGGTTTTCTGAACGGTGCGTGTGTTTGTAGACGACGTCAGGTTTTCTGAACGGTGCGTGTGTTTGTAGACGACGTCAGGTTTTCTGAGCGGTGCGTGTGTTTGTAGATGACGTCAGGTTTTCTGAGCGGTGCGTGTGTTTGTAGACGACGTCAGGTTTTCTGAGCGGTGCGTGTTTGTAGATGAAGTCAGGTTTTCTGAACGTGCGTGTTTGTAGATGACGTCAGGTTTTCTGAACGGTGCGTGTTTGTAGACGACGTCAGGTTTTCTGAACGGTGCGTGTGTTTGTAGATGACGTCAGGTTTTCTGAACGGTGCGTGTGTTTGTAGATGACGTCAGGTTTTCTGAACGGTGCGTGTGTTTGTAGACGACGTCAGGTTTTCTGAACGGTGCGTGTTTGTAGATGACGTCAGGTTTTCTGAACGGTGCGTGTGTTTGTAGACGACGTCAGGTTTTCTGAACGGTGTGTGTGTTTGTAGATGACGTCAGGTTTTCTGAACGGTGCGTGTTTGTAGACGACGTCAGGTTTTCTGAACGGTGCGTGTGTTTGTAGACGACGTCAGGTTTTCTGAACGGTGCGTGTGTTTGTAGACGACGTCAGATTTTCTGAACGGTGCGTGTGTTTGTAGATGACGTCAGGTTTTCTGAACGATGCGTGTGTTTGTAGATGACGTCAGGTTTTCTGAACGATGCGTGTGTTTGTAGACGACGTCAGGTTTTCTGAACGGTGCGTGTGTTTGTAGATGACGTCAGGTTTTCTGAACGGTGCGTGTGTTTGTAGATGACGTCAGGTTTTCTGAACGATGCGTGTGTTTGTAGATGACGTCAGGTTTTCTGAACGATGCGTGTGTTTGTAGACGACGTCAGGTTTTCTGAACGGTGCGTGTGTTTGTAGATGACGTCAGGTTTTCTGAACGGTGCGTGTGTTTGCAGACGACGTCAGGTTTTCTGAACGATGCGTGTTTGTAGATGACGTCAGGTTTTCTGAACGGTGTGTGTTTGTAGATGACGTCAGGTTTTCTGAACGATGCGTGTGTTTGTAGATGACGTCAGGTTTTCTGAACGGTGCGTGTTTGTAGACGACGTCAGGTTTTCTGAACTGTGCGTGTGTTTGCAGACGATCGTACGCGGCAGCTTCATCGGACACGGCGACTACATCAGTCATGTGATCTCCGAGCTGAGCCGTCTGTCCGTCACCAGCTCCAACTCTCTGCGCCGCAGCAGCCTGTCGGCACGGAAACGGGCCCAGTCGCTCGGTCGTCTGGGCGAGGCGTTGCAGGAAGACTCGTATCAGTACCAAGAGACGAGTCGTCGTAGCAACAGTGTGAAGGGCAACGAGAACTCTACGTACTGGCAGGACCGGATCCGACTGGTCCGCAGCGAAAGTGGCAGCCCCAAACTGAACGGGGTCCTGGCTAGAACCAAGTCCAGCTGCCAGGTGAGCTCCCCGCCTGAGGCCACACCTCCCACACCTGGAGCTCCACAGAGGACAGGTGAGCGGTATGCCCACGGTGAGGGGGCGGGGCTACGAAGGAGGGACCCTTCCTGTTTGACCGCAGGGACCAACAGAACTCACCTGAGACCGAGACCAGGTGCGACTCACCTGCCCGACCTGCTGTCGTCCTCCAGAGAAACTCCCAGAAGGCCACACTCCTCCTACGACCTCAAGGTACCACATTTTCAAATTCCATGTCAGATTAGACCGAGGGGGCGGAGCTAAGACTGATTCAGATGTTACTCCGCCCACATGTGCCTGTAGGGTAGACTGCAGTCGAGACAGAATTCGTTTATTTCAATGCAAAAATTAGACATTAAAAAAGAGTCTGGACAGAAGATCTTTTTTTTTTTTTACAAAATGCATCTTCTATTCGTGAACTAAAAAGTAACCAAGACATAATATCCATAAGTAATTTATAATTTTCACAATTGATAAAAAACAAGAGGTGTGTCTTTGTCCCAACTGTACCCATAAAAATAAAAATCCTGAGTACAGTTGAGACACCATTGAAATGGCTGGAGAGATGATACTGCTGATGGAACGAACTATTAAAAACTTCAGTTCCTACTTTTTTACACTTTATTAAGTTTCAATTTGATTTAATTCAGAAATAGCATATGCAAACTTTTTTTTTTTTAAATTTAAAAGAAAAAAATATTTAATGGATACTGCAAACACTACACATTACACACAACAGTACACACAGTAAACACAACAACAGGATGACAAATCAGAGCAGGAGACAGTTCAAATGTGAAAAACAAAACTACCTTTGATTTGTTCTAATTTAGCAAAATTCTAACTTAAATCCTAAAATCCTGCACTGCTGAACAGCAGAGCAACAGCGTTCTGCATCAGCTGACCACCGCGCACATTTCACTGAATTATGTGAAGACCTGACATGCTACCATGTCATGGAATAAATCAGTTTTTAGTGGGGATGCACGATATAATCAGCCCCCTGTCGGACATCGGCCACCTCACCGATATTTAACCGATATTTAACTGATCAGCCCGCTGTTTCGAAAGTAAAAAAACAAAAAACAAAAACAAAAACTTCTTTAAAAAACTTCCCTTTTACAGACTTTAAAACTTCTAAAGACTAGGGGTGGGAAAAATATCAATACATTGAAATATCGCGATACCTTCATATGCTGATAATACATTGACATTTAAAAACGCGGTATCGATCTATTTTACGAACAAAATCTCTCAATATTTCATCACTCTTACAAAATCTTACGAGAATTCACAAAATCTTGTGAGATTTTGGAAGTAAAATAGATCAAAGCCATGTTTTTAAGTATTGATTTGGTATTGGCATATGAAAATATTGCAATATTTCAGTGATATTTCGATATTTTTTACCACCCCTATATTTCAAAGCATCGGAAACGAGAACAAAACTGCTTTTTGCAATGAATGCTTTTTTAAAGCTTTGATATCGGTATCGATATCGGTTATCGGCCACTTGAGTTTTAAAATATTGGCATTTTGGATATCAGCCAAAATTCCAATATCGTGCATCCCCAGTTTTTAGTGCACAAACGTTTGCAGATACAGAAGTGAACTTTAAAAGTATCATAAAGGAGGAAGATATTCATGCAACACAGTAAAATCTAAATCTGATCTGTCCAAAAATACTTTTTTGGATATCTGAGCTTCACACAGAGCTGACTTTTCCCACGCTCACAAAGGATGCTCATACGCACGCGCACACCAAAAATCCCAGCAGAAGCTGGCTGCATGTGTGAGTAATGGGCGTGTCGCACCTGCACTCAGGTGAGACACGCCCATTACGAACCTGGAAGATGAAGGTGGCCATCTCCTCCTCTTCCTCAGCTGCCTTCCTCCATCACTGCTAGAAGGTTACATCAGCCCTCCTCCATCAGCGTGTCGACGAAAAATGCAGCCCCCCCGCCGCAGGACAGCCCCTCCCCTGCTGGTACCCCAGGCCCCCCTCCATCCTCCCCCCCTCAGCCCCCACCTGACGGAGCTCCTCAGAAGGTGACGCACGAGCAGTTCAAGGCGGCGCTGCAGATGGTGGTGGACCCGGGAGACCCGCGGATGAGCATGGAGAACTTTGTGAAGATCGGGGAGGGGTCCACGGGGGTGGTGTGCATCGCCCGGGAAATGCACAGCGGGCGTCAGGTGGCGGTGAAGATGATGGACCTGAGGAAGCAGCAGCGGAGAGAACTGCTGTTTAACGAGGTACGGGGGGGGCTCTAATGAGGTAGAAGTGGGGGCGGAGCTCCCATGAGGTAGAGGTGGGGGGCGGGGCTCTAGCGGGCGACAGGAGGGGGTGGGGCTCTAAGGAGGTAGCGGTGGGGGTGGAGCTCTAACAGGGGGTCTAACGGGAGACAGGAGGGGGGCGGGGCTCTAACGGGGACAGTAGGGGGGCGGGGCTCTAACGGGAGACAGCAGGGGGCGGGGCTCTAACGGGAGACAGCAGGGGGCGGGGCTCTAACGGGGACAGCAGGGGGCGGGGCTCTAACGGGGACAGCAGGGGGGCGGGGCCGGGAGACAGCAGGGGGCGGGGCTCTAACGGGAGACAGCAGGGGGCGGGGCTCTAACGGGAGACAGGAGGGTGGCAGGGCTCTAACGGGGACAGCAGGGGGCGGGGCTCTAACGGGAGACAGCAGGGGGCGGGGCTCTAACGGGAGACAGGAGGGGGCGGGGCTCTAACGGGAGACAGGAGGGTGGCAGGGCTCTAACGGGGACAGCAGGGGGCGGGGCTCTAACGGGAGACAGCAGGGGGCGGGGCTCTAACAGGAGACAGCAGGGGGCGGGGCTCTAACGGGAGACAGCAGGGGGCGGGGCTCTAACGGGAGACAGGAGGGTGGCAGGGCTCTAACGGGAGACAGCATGGGGCGGGGCTCTAACGGGGACAGCAGGGGGCGGGGCTCTAACAGAAGACAGGAGGGGGCGGGGCTCTAACGGGAGACAGCAGGGGGCGGGGCTCTAACGGGAGACAGCAGGGGGCGGGGCTCTAACGGGAGACAGCAGGGGGCGGGGCTCTAACGGGGACAGCAGGGGGCGGGGCTCTAACGGGAGACAGAAGGGGGGCGGGGCTCTGACGGGAGACAGCAGGGGGCGGGGGCTCTAACAGGAGACAGCAGGGGGCGGGGCTCTAACGGGAGACAGCAGGGGGCGGGGCTCTAACGGGGACAGGAGGGGGGCGGGGCTTTAACGGGGACAGCAGGGGGGCGGGGCTCTAACGGGGCAGCAGAGGGCGGGGCTTTAACGGGGACAGCAGGGGGCGGGGCTCTAACGGGGACAGGAGGGGGGCGGGGCTTTAACGGGGACAGCAGGGGGGCGGGGCTCTAACGGGGCAGCAGGGGGCGGGGCTCTAACGGGAGACAGGAGGGGGCGGGGCTCTAACGGGAGACAGCAGAGGGCGGTGCTCTAACGGGAGACAGCAGGGGGCGGGGCTCTAACGGGAGACAGCAGGGGGCGGGGCTCTAACGGGGACAGCAGGGGGCGGGGCTCTAACAGGGACAGGAGGGGGGCGGGGCTCTAACGGGGACAGCAGGGGGCGGGGCTCCAGGTCTGATGCGGCTCATGCCCCCCTCAGGTGGTGATCATGAGGGACTACCGGCATCCCAACGTGGTGGAGATGTTCGGCAGCGCGCTGGTGCAGGACGAGCTGTGGGTCATCATGGAGTACCTGCAGGGCGGCGCTCTCACGCACATCATCAGCGAGGCCAGGTGAGCAGAAGCTGGCCACGCCTCCTGGAACCTCCCATCTCCTGATAATCAATAACGTGTAACTGATAACGATTCAGTTCGGTGTAACTCTGCCCCCTGCTGGAAGCAGCTGGAACTGACAGCCTCACCTTCAGTCATAGTTGCTTTTAGTGCAATTTCACTCTTTTATCAAACGTTTCTTTATTTTTAAAAATAGCTTCCAGCTTTTCTGATGGTAATAACAGTTTTTGATGTTTTTCTGTGTTTTATGTTTTCATGTGAAGCACTGTGAGTGAGTTTTCTTCCTCCTTCAGGCTGGATGAGGAGCAGATCGCGACGGTGTGCGAAGGCGTCCTGCAGGCGCTGTCGTACCTCCACGCTCAGGGCGTCATCCATCGAGACATCAAGAGCGACTCCATCCTGCTCACGCTGGACGGCCGGGTAGCACCACTCTCCTGCTCCCGTCTCTCTGAGACGTCATATTTCCCACGAGCTTGAACCTCACACGAGTCCTTCAGGCCCTCAGACGTAGCTGTGTTTACCATAAAGAAGCAGAATCAGCTGATTTCCATCTGTTCACCCACATGAAGACAGTCTTCACACGCAAACTTGTTTTTATGACACGGTGAGGACCAAAGTCCTCATGAGGACAGACACACCTGATCCTGGACACACCTGGACAAACATCCTGTTAGCGCAGAGGTCACGAGTCAGCGGCCTGAGACCGACCTCAGGCCGAGACAGAGTCATTTACAAGCTGTGTGTGGTCCCGAAGACGAGGACACGCACACGGTTACAGGCTTGTTAAAGGGACATTCCGCCCACAGAATGATGTAACTTTATCTTCCACCCCCCCTCATGGTGAGAAAGACTCTGCAGCACTTTTTTAATATCTCAAATGCAGCCGGCGATCAGGAAGCTTCTCGTTTCCCCCCAACTTTCATATAATGGAGTTCACCGGGGTCCGAGCCAAAAAGGTCCTTAAAGTCCACAAAAACGTGTCAATATTCCTCCATACTGCTCGTCCAATGTAATCCAAGTGTCCTGAGTGGGTAGCGTCCAGAATTTACTGGAAACGACGTCATTTAGTAGATTTTTAAAGCCTAAACAGTACGTTATATATATATATAGATCTATCTATCTATCTATATATATATATACATACATATTAACAGCTGTGTGAAAAAGTTTTTCCTGCTTCCTGATTTCTTACTTTTCTGCATGTTTGTCACACTTAAATGTTACAGATCATCAAGCAAATTTTAATGTGAGACAAAGATAACAAAAGTTAACAGAAAATGCAGTTTTTGAATGAAGATTTGATGATCTGAAACATTTAAGTGACAAACATGCAAAAAAGTAAGAAATCAGGAAGCAGGAAGCACTTTTTCACACAACTGTATATATTTGTATATTATATATATATATTTTTAAGTGTGCGCTGTGAGGCATCTACTTGTGGCCCCCCCAGTGAAAACTTTCTGGCTCCACCTCTGGCAGGATGAGCTGAGATTTGTTCTCTCATTGAGAAAAATGATCAAGAAGAAACTGAACTTCTGATTATCTGTAGATTTGTTTTAGGACCTTTGACGTGAATCAGAAAAGGAAAAATTTCAGCTTTTTCTCTCTTTTTCCTCCAGTTTAGTTCTGTGTCTGAACAATTTTCACATTTTATTTTCTCTGTGAAATGTTGCCCTACTTTTATTAAGTAATGAAAAAAATATATTCAGTTATCCTCAAAATGATTCATATGCTCCAATTAAAGAAGCAAAAAATCAGCTGCCAGTAACATAATTCAGAAATAAAAAAGTTATGATAAATACAAATTCTATGAATGACATTGATTTTAAATTGTGGTTCAAAATAAATATTAAAAACAAACACACAAACAAAAAAACAAGTAAACAAGCATGATGGACTAAAGATAAAATGTTGTTGAGAAACACTTTGAGGAAATCACTGCGGTTTTGTGACACAATTCAAAAACAATTTATTCCACTAAATTATAATTTTGTAAATTTTTATTTATTATTATTTTCTTTCGTGTCTTGCTGTTTGAACTGCAGGATATGAATCATTTTGAGGACGACTGTATAGTTTCAGTTCTATGTTTCATGTAAACATAAATACTGACAAATACTTGAAAGTACCATCAGATACTGATTCCATTCACACGTTGATGAAGCCTCTTAAACATGTATGTTGCTCTCATCCTTGGACGTTTGACCTTTCTGACCCGCGTTCGGAGGAACTTTCCTTACCTGGACGCGACACACAGGTGATGATGTCACAGCTGATTTCCTCCCCTTTGTTCCCACCGTCCTCCAGGTGAAGCTGTCCGACTTTGGCTTCTGCGCTCAGATCAGTAAAGACGTCCCGAAGAGAAAGTCTCTGGTGGGGACTCCGTACTGGATGGCCCCCGAGGTGATCGCCAAAACCCCGTACGGCACCGAGGTAAGAACGTGACAAGCTCCAGCAGAACGGCAGCTGGAGACGAGCCACCCGGACGAATAACGTGTTTTACAGCCTGAAACTCCTGAAAATCCTGATGGGCCTTCAAAAACATTTGGTTAAACGTAAATTCAAACCTCCACGAGACCAAAAATACATCAGCAACATTAGAAAACAGCAGCTTTCTGCTTGAACATCAGGCGTGCTACTTTAAAATCGACTTCTGTAAAAAACTCTTCGGCTTTCTCTGGTCAGTGTGCGGCTGCTTTTCACGAACTATCGCTGACATTCGACAATCTTCCCACTGATTCTCTGATCGTGGACGTCCAGATCTGAGCTGATAGATCTGCAACCGTTACAGTCCAAAAGGACGTTTCTGCCCCAACCGGCTCAATAAAAGTCGTCCAGAGACGCAAACTTTTCACGCAAACTTTTTTAGAAAGACAACTTATCATTTATGATAAATACTAACTTTATGAAATTTTTTTGCCATTTTTCAAGAACCACAATTTTATTTTGATTTTTACATTTTGGAAAACAAAACTACGGACGAGGATTGGGACCACTGAAGGAGAAAAAAGAAAATCTGCGATTAAAGTCACAATTCTGACGGTTTTCCCCTGAACATTTAAAAAATAATTAAAAACGGGAGATTTTTTTCTGTTTTTAAATTTCTGAAAAAGTCTGAATTCTGATGATTTCAGAATTAAAAAAAAAAAAAAAAATCCCACAATTTTTCTCATATGGGCTTGAAAAAAGTCAGAATTCAGACTTTTCTCTCAGATTTTTTTTCTTCAGTGGCCATAATCCTCTCCTGTACGAAACAAAACATAAAAACGTAAGGGGGTGGGGGTGGGGGGTAGTTCCATTTTCCTTTCTGGGATTTTGCTCTTCTGAGTGCTGCAGAAGAAAACCAGAATTTCCAAGCTGATGAGACGAGAAACAGATGTAGAAAAAGACGTTACTGGTACTTTTACTTTGAAAAATGAAGTACAATTTGTCATCATCTATGTTTTTAAATATTACTCAGTTCGTTATCCTTTTTAGCCGGTGTTATTGAGCCGTTGTAGACTCCGTTGTGGCTCTGGAGCTGCAGGCTGCAGACCCCTGTGACAGAGGAACAACAGCGCCCCCCTTCCCGCAGTGTAATGCAGCGGTCATTTGTGGTCAGCAGTGGAACTGCAACAATAAATAAATAGAAGAACTTTTCACGTTGCTCAGAAAATCCACATTTTGAAAAGAATGACAGTTGGCAGCGGGACAAAGATGATAGCTCTATCGTGGGCCAGCTTTGGCCCCCGGGCCCCCGCCCTGGTCTAATCCAGCATAGAGACGTGTCCTGTCTTCGGCAGGTGGACGTCTGGTCCCTGGGCATCATGGTGGTGGAGATGGTGGACGGAGAGCCGCCGTATTTCAGCGACACCCCCATCGGTGCCATGAAGAAGCTGAGAGACGAGGCAGCGCCGACCGTCAAGAGCATCCAGAGGGTCAGACACGCGTCATACATGTCGCTTACCTGTGCTCACCTGAGCTCTGGTTTACCAAAACCTGTCTCATAAAACCTGATCAAAGAAACGATACGATGGATCTGCAATGATCAGTCTCAGCATGAGTTTAGACCCTTTGTAACCGCTGTCAGGTGGTCGTACAGGTGTTGATGATGTCACTGTCTGTGCTCAGGTGTCTCCGGTGCTAAAGGACTTCCTGGGTTGCATGTTGACACGTGACACGCAGCAGCGCAGCGGCGCCACCGACCTGCTGGAGCACCCGTACCTGCTGCAGGCCGGACCACCGCGATGCCTGGTGCCGCTGGTGGAGCAGCACCGCAAACGCATGTCGCTCTGCTGAGCACCTGCAACGCAGCTGGGATCACACCTGAGATCACACCTGACTCACCTGAGACTCACCTGAGACTCACCTGGGATCATACCTGACTCACCTGAGACTCACCTGAGACTCACCTGACTCACCTGAGACTCACCTGACTCACCTGAGACTCACCTGAGACTCACCTGACTCACCTGAGACTCACCTGAGACTCACCTGACTCACCTGAGACTCACCTGACTCACCTGAGACTCACCTGACTCACCTGATTGACTCACCTGAGACTCACCTGACTCACCTGAGACTCACCTGACTCACCTGACTCACCTGAGACTCACCTGACTCACCTGAGACTCACCTGACTCACCTGAGACTCACCTGACTCACCTGAGACTCACCTGAGACTCACCTGACTCACCTGACTCACCTGAGACTCACCTGACTCACCTGAGACTCACCTGAGACTCACCTGACTCACCTGAGACTCACCTGGGATCACACCTGAGACTCACCTGAGACTCACCTGGGATCACACCTGAGATCACACCTGACTCACCTGAGACTCACCTGGGATCACACCTGAGATCACACCTGACTCACCTGAGACTCACCTGGGATCACACCTGAGATCTCACCTGGGACTCACCTGAGACTCACCTGGGATCACACCTGAGACTCATCTGAGACTCACCTGAGACTCACCTGGGACTCACCTGAGACTCACCTGGGATCACACCTGACTCACCTGAGACTCACCTGACTCACCTGAGACTCACCTGAGACTCACCTGAGATCACACCTGACTCACCTGAGACTCACCTGAGACTCACCTGAGACTCACCTGAGATCACACCTGACTCACCTGAGACTCACCTGAGATCACACCTGAGATCACACCTGACTCACCTGAGACTCACCTGAGATCACACCTGAGACTCACCTGAGACTCACCTGGGATCACACCTGACTCACCTGAGACTCACCTGAGACTCACCTGACTCACCTGAGACTCACCTGAGACTCACCTGAGATCACACCTGAGACTCACCTGAGACTCACCTGGGACTCACCTGAGACTCACCTGGGATCACACCTGAGACTCATCTGAGACTCACCTGAGACTCACCTGGGACTTACCTGAGACTCACCTGACTCACCTGAGACTCACCTGAGACTCACCTGGGACTTACCTGAGACTCACCTGACTCACCTGAGACTCACCTGACTCACCTGAGACTCACCTGACTCACCTGAGACTCACCTGAGATCACACCTGACTCACCTGAGACTCACCTGGGATCATACCTGACTCACCTGAGACTCACCTGAGACTCACCTGACTCACCTGAGACTCACCTGAGATCACACCTGAGATCACACCTGAGACTCACCTGAGACTCACCTGAGACTCACCTGAGATCACACCTGAGACTCACCTGAGACTCACCTGGGATTCACCTGAGACTCACCTGAGACTCACCTGAGATCACACCTGAGACTCACCTGAGACTCACCTGAGATCACACCTGAGACTCACCTGAGATCACACCTGAGATCACACCTGAGACTCACCTGAGACTCACCTGAGACTCACCTGAGACTCACCTGAGATCACACCTGAGACTCACCTGAGATCACACCTGAGATCACACCTGAGATCACACCTGAGACTCACCTGAGATCACACCTGAGACTCACCTGAGATCACACCTGAGACTCACCTGGGATCATACCTGACTCACCTTGGACCCTCCTGGGATTTACCTGAGCTAACCTGGATTCATACCTGAGCTCACCTGGAGTCCCCCCAGGGATCACAGCGGGGATCACATTAGGGTCATACCTGAGACTCACCTGTACTCTCAGACTTGACTGCAGCTCTGTTTTTAAAGCTCAGGTGACACGTCAGCTCTGATTGGCTGCAGACTCAGCGGGGTGTCTGTAGCCCCTCCCCCCTCCTCTCATCAGCTGTGACTACCTGCTGCAGGTCAGAGTTTCATGTGTAAACACAGCTGCTCACCTGTGTGCTGCTCCCGGCCGACCTCTGACCTCCGTGCTGGAGTTCCTGACGGGAACATGGAGGTTTTAACATTTCAGCCGCCGTCATTTTCCTCTGGATCCTTTTAAGTTTGATGTTTTATGAAAAACTGGAAAAATGTCGACATATTTTTTTCTTTTCTTTTTAAAATGACGTCAGATTTAACATGAAAACATAAACAAATCTGACCAGGAGACCAGGAGACCAGGGGTCTGCAGAGACCAGGAGACCAGGAGACCAGGGGTCTGCAGAGACCAGGAGACCAGGAGACCAGGAGACCAGGGGTCTGCAGAGACCAGGAGACCAGGGGTCTGCAGAGACCAGGAGACCAGGGGTCTGCAGAGACCAGGAGACAAGGGGTCTGCAGAGACAAGGAGACCAGGGGTCTGCAGAGACCAGGGGACAAGGGGTCTGCAGAGACAAGGAGACCAGGGGTCTGCAGAGACCAGGAGACCAGGGGTCTGCAGAGACCAGGGGACAAGGGGTCTGCAGAGACCAGGAGACCAGGGGTCTGCAGAGACCAGGGGACAAGGGGTCTGCAGAGACCAGGAGACCAGGGGTCTGCAGAGACCAGGGGACAAGGGGTCTGCAGAGAACAGGGGTCTGCAGAGACCAGGGGACAAGGGGTCTGCAGAGACCAGGGGTCTGCAGAGACCAGGGGACAAGGGGTCTGCAGAGACCAGGGGTCTGCAGAGACCAGGAGACCAGGGGTCTGCAGAGACCAGGAGACCAGGGGTCTGCAGAGATCAGGAGACCAGGAGACCAGGGGACCAGGGGTCTGCAGAGACCAGGAGACCAGGGGTCTGCAGAGACCAGGAGACCAGGAGACCAGGGGACCAGGGGTCTGCAGAGATCAGGAGACCAGGGGTCTGCAGAGACCAGGAGACCAGGGGTCTGCAGAGACCAGGAGACCAGGAGACCAGGGGTCTGCAGAGACCAGGAGACCAGGGGTCTGCAGAGACCAGGAGACCAGGGGTCTGCAGAGACCAGGAGACCAGGGGACCAAGGGTCTGCAGAGACCAGGAGACCAGGGGTCTGCAGAGACCAGGAGACCAGGGGACCAGGGGTCTGCAGAGACCAGGGGTCTGCAGAGACCAGGAGACCAGGGGACCAGGGGTCTGCAGAGACCAGGAGACCAGGAGACCAGGGGACCAGGGGACTGCGGAGACCAGAGGTCTGCAGAGACCAGGGGACAAGGGGTCTGCAGAGACCAGGAGACCAGGGGTCTGCAGAGACCAGGAGACCAGGGGTCTGCAGAGACCAGGAGACCAGGAGACCAGGGGTCTGCAGAGACCAGGAGACCAGGGGTCTGCAGAGACCAGGAGACCAGGAGACCAGGGGTCTGCAGAGACCAGGAGACCAGGGGACCAGGGGTCTGCAGAGACCAGGAGACCAGGGGTCTGCAGAGACCAGGAGACCAGGGGACCAGGGGACCAGGGGTCTGCAGAGACCAGGAGACCAGGGGTCTGCAGAGACCAGGAGACCAGGGGTCTGCAGAGACCAGGAGACCAGGGGTCTGCAGGCCCCTGATCTCTGAGTGAATGAATGAGTGAATGAAACAAACAAACAAACAAACAAACAAACAGATCGGGGAGATAGAACCCGATCAGAACTGAACCAGCACCATGGGACGAAAAACCCTGAAGTTACCTGGATGAGAGAAAACCCGGCTCGTAGTCCAGACCCCAGAATCATTCTGGTCTCGTCTCCGGATTTTATTTCACTGAAATTCTGTTAAAAGTTTTTTTCCTGTCAGCTTTTATCCGGATCAGAACTTTAATCAATAAAAGACTGATTAATCATCAGAGCAGGAAAATACAGAAACATCTCAGAGGTCCGGCAACAAATATCGTTTCCAGTCGGAATATTTTCCAGAAAACAGTTTGGATGTTTTTAATAATTACTGATGAGATCAAAAACAAGAAGTTTTCACATTTTGTTCTTTGTCAGATGAATTATGTAAAAAAAAGTTGCACTAAAACACTTGTTGTGTTTCAGGTTTTCTTTTTATTAATGATGCATTAAAAACTAAAACAATTACTGATTACTGAGTTTTACTGACAGAAAATAAAACGTAAAGTAGCAAAAACAAAGTTAATAAAAGTGGAAGTATTTACAAGAAATGCTTAAATGGTTTTAGTGATGTGGAGCAAAAACAAGATGGAAGAAATTAAAGAAGAAAATAAAATCAGCTGTCAGTGAAAAAAGTGATAATAAAAAAAAATCTGATTTTGAATTCAGGTTCAAGAGAAATAAAGAGAAAAATAAAACAAGTAGACGAGCTTTTAATGGAAAAGATGCTCTAACGTGTCTGGGATAGTTTTTTTTTTATTGCTATTTCCAACCATAATTCAAAAGCAACATGTTATTTCACTAAAATATAATTTTGTAAATTTTTATTTATTATTACTTTTTTCAGTTTCCATACTTTTATGAATTTAGCCTTTTCTTTATTTGGAAGGTATGAATAATTTTGGGGGCGACTGTATCGTCATGTATGTTTACATTTCAGAACTTAAAACATTTTAAAAGTTTGACAATGTTTTATGAACCAGGTGGTGTTTAAGTTTTCCAGCTGATGTCCAAATGTGAGAAAATCATTTATGTTTCTCAGAAAGATGTAAGATTTCCTCTGAAATCAGAACGTCGTTAATCTGGATGAATTTCAGCGTTTCAGGACAGGAAGAGGAAGTGTCATGTTTGTCCCTGCAGGCCACCGTAGCACAGAAACCCTTCTGAGAAACGTGATCCTGAACAGCAGACTTTCACCAGCTGCAGGACTGTGAAACATGCAGAGACCGAGTCCAGCAGGAGGGGGGACGGTCCTGCAGATAAAAGCATCTGCTTTCTATTTCCAGGCCGGAGAGTTCTGGATGTCAGAGATAAGGAGACACGAACACTTCAGGTCGTCACGGCAACACCTGCATATCAGAGCTGACATGAGGCTTCGTGTCTCCTCGCACGACGCCGATCAGCAGTTCTGATCCCATCCCTGCAGTTCAAACTCCTTCAGACACGTCTTCAGCTGTTTCTTCAGTCGTGACGTCATTAAACTGTACGCTGTTTGGGGGGGGGGGGGGCATGTTCTACTAAAGAGTGTATTCCTCGCTTTAAATGGATGTGATAACTGAGGTGACATCAGAGACATGAGAAATAAAACACCTGATTTATAATCTGGATCCCCGAGTGAAAAATCTGCAACAAGTTTAGTTTAGTTTTCACAGTTTCTCACACAGTCCATCAGTTACTCACAACCAGCACGTTTCATTGTAAAAAAAGGAGTCGCAACTTATCAAACCGGAGTCTTGTCACACAGCTACCAGGGTAAAGTTAGATTTAACACAAGATAAACCCAAAATAGCGCTACAGGAATGAAAACAGCAGGACCGAGCAGGATAGCGAGTCCACCAGGGTTCCCACTCTTTTCTTCAAGTTCTTTTCCAGCTGCTACAGTACGAGCTGGTTTTGGAGAGGTGTTCTACAATTGTAGCTTATTTTCATTTTCCTGCAACGAAGCGACGACGAATCTGAGATGAAGCGATGTTTTTTGCATGTTTGTCACTTAAATGTTTCAGATCATCAAACACATTTAAATATTAGTCAAAGAAAACACAAGTAAACACAAAATGCAGTTTTTAAATGAAGGTTTTTATTAGTTACGGGGGAAAATCCAAACCTCCATGGTCCTGTGTGAAAAAGTGATCTTCCCCCCCTGTTAAAACATAAACTAACTGTGGTTTATCATCTTTATAAAGCTGAGTTCAGTTTCTATCCACATCCAGGCCTGATTACTGCCACACCTGTTCTCCATCAGAAATCCCTTAAATAGGACCTGCCTGACAAAGTGAAGTAGACCAAAAGATCCTCCAAAGCTAGACATCATGCTGCCATCCAAAGAAATTCAGGAACAAATGAGAAACAAAGTCATTGAGATCTATCAGTCTGGAAAAGGTTCCAAAGCCATTTCTAAAGCTTTGGGACTCCAGAGAACCACAGTGAGAACCATTATCCACAAATGGTGAAAACATGGAACAGTGGTGAACCTTCCCAGGAGGGGCCGGCCGACCAAAATGACCCCAAGAGCACAGCGACAACTCATCCAAGAGGTCACAAAAGACCCCAGAACAACATCCAAGAACTGCAGGCCTCACTTGCCTCAATGAAGGTCAGTGTTCATGACTCCCCCATCAGAAAGAGACTGGGGGGCAAAAATGGCTGCATGGCAGAGTTCCAAGACCAAAACCACTGCTGAGCAAAAAGAACATAAAGGCTCGTCTCAGTTTAGCCAGAAAGCATCTTGATGATCCCCAAGACTTTTGGGAAAATACTCTGTGGACTGACGAGACAAAAGTGGAACTTTCTGGAAGGTGGAGGTCCCATTACATCTGGCGTAAAAGTAACACGGCATTTCAGAAAAGGAACATCATAGCAACAGTAAAATATGGTGGTGGTAGTGTGATGGTCTGGGGCTGTTTTGCTGCTTCAGGACCTGGAAGACTTGCTGTGGTAAATGGAACCATGAATTCTGCTTCTACCAAAAAATCCTGAAGGAGAACGTCCGGCCATCTGTTGGTGACCTCAAGCTGAAGCGCACTTGGGTTCTGCAGCAGAACAATGATCCAGAACACACCAGCAAGTCCACCTCTGAATGGCTTAAGAACAACAACATGAAGACTTTGGAGTGGCCTAGTCAAAGCCCCCACCTGAATCCCATTGAGATGCTGTGGCATGAGCTTAAAAAGGCGGTTCATGCTGGAAAAGCCTCCAATGTGGCTGAATTACAACAATTCTGCAAAGATGAGTGGAACAAAATTCCTCCACAGCGCTGAAGAAGACTCACTGCCAGTTATCACAAACGCTTGATGCAGTTGTTGCTGCTAAGGTGGAACAACCAGTTATTAGGTTTAGGGGAACATCACTTTTTCACACAGGGACATGGAGGGTTGGATTTTCCCCCCTTAATAATAAAAAAGCTTCATTTAAAAACTGCATTTTCTGTTTACTTGTGTTATTTTTGTCTGATATTTAAACTTGTTTGATGATCTGAAACATTTAAGTGTGACTAACATGCAAAAAATAAGAAATCAGGAAGGAGGAAACACTTTTTCACATCTGTATGAGCTGCAGGGAAGATGCAGCAGAGCAAATACAGTCGAGTCTAAATGAAGAGGTGTCATGAGTGTCTATCAGCAGACAGATAAGTAGTCAAACTGCTTCTCCTAAAATGGACAGTAACAGTTAAAGGTCCTGAATCTGCCCTTGTGGTGCATTCAGGGACAAATTTAGTTCTGCTGTGTTTCTCCTCTGCAGATGTCTCCTAATTTGGTCCATAAGGAGGCTTTAAAACCGCCCGTCTGCTGCACAGAGGCTGCAGTTCGTCACCAACATCAGCAGGAAAACACGTTTTCTTCCCTGGTTGTTTCTTCCACTGCTGTGCCCCTCCACCCTCCACCATGGGCGACGCTCTGATGGCCGAGTTTGGGAAGGCAGCTTCTTTCCTGAGGAAGTCTGAGAAGGAGCGTCTGGAGGCTCAGACCCGACCGTTCGACATCAAGACTGAATGTTTCGTTGTGGATGATAAAGTAGAATACAGGAAGGGACAAGTCCAGAGCAAAGATGGGGGGATGGTGACCGTCAAGAAGGACGATGGGACCACGGTAACCGTGAAGGAGTCTGACGTTCACCCGCAGAACCCGCCGAAGTTCGATAAAATCGAGGACATGGCGATGTTCACTTTCCTCCATGAGCCTGCGGTGCTGTTCAACCTCAAAGAGCGCTACGCCGCCTGGATGATCTACACCTACTCTGGGCTGTTCTGCGTCACCGTCAACCCCTACAAGTGGCTTCCAGTCTACGACGCGGAGGTGGTGGCAGCTTACCGGGGGAAGAAGAGGAGCGAGGCCCCCCCTCACATCTTCTCCATCTCTGATAATGCCTACCAGTACATGCTGACCGACAGGGAGAACCAGTCCGTCCTCATCACCGGAGAATCCGGCGCGGGAAAGACCGTCAACACCAAGAGAGTCATCCAGTACTTTGCCAGCATCGCTGCAGTCGGGGGTGGGGGCAAAAAGGACAGCAGCAAGGGGACGCTGGAGGATCAGATCATCCAGGCCAACCCAGCGCTCGAAGCCTTCGGGAACGCCAAAACTTTGAGAAACGACAACTCGTCTCGTTTCGGGAAGTTTATCCGAATCCATTTCGGCACGAGTGGCAAACTTTCGTCTGCCGACATTGAGACGTACCTGCTGGAGAAGTCGCGCGTCACCTTTCAGCTCAAGGCTGAGAGGAACTACCACATCTTCTACCAGATCCTGTCCAATCAGAAGCCAGAGCTGCTGGACCTGCTGCTGATCACCAACAACCCGTACGACTACTCCTACATCTCCCAAGGAGAGGTGACGGTCGCCTCCATCAACGACTCTGAGGAGCTGATGGCCACCGACAGCGCCTTCGACGTGCTCGGCTTCACTGCGGACGAGAAGATGGGCGTGTACAAACTCACCGGCGCCATCATGCACTACGGCAACATGAAGTTCAAACAGAAGCAGCGCGAGGAGCAGGCCGAACCAGACGGGACCGAGGCGGCCGATAAATCTGCGTACCTCATGGGGCTGAACTCTGCGGACCTCATCAAAGGGCTGTGCCACCCCAGAGTCAAGGTCGGAAACGAGTACGTGACGAAGGGCCAGAGCGTGGACCAGGTCTACTACGCCATCGGTGCTCTGGCGAAGTCGGTGTACGAGAAGATGTTCAACTGGATGGTGGTGAGGATCAACCAGTCGCTGGACACCAAGCAGCACCGTCAGTACTTCATAGGAGTGCTGGACATCGCCGGATTCGAGATCTTTGACTTCAACACGTTTGAGCAGCTTTGCATCAACTTCACCAACGAGAAACTGCAACAGTTTTTCAACCATCACATGTTCGTTCTGGAGCAAGAAGAGTACAAGAAAGAGGGCATCGACTGGGAGTTCATCGACTTCGGGATGGACCTTCAGGCTTGCATCGACCTGATCGAGAAGCCTCTGGGGATCATGTCGATTCTGGAGGAAGAATGTATGTTTCCCAAAGCCAGCGACCAGACCTTCAAGTCCAAGCTTTACGATAACCATCTGGGCAAGAACAAGATGTTTGAGAAGCCACGGCCAGCGAAGGGGAAGGCAGAGGCTCATTTCGCCCTGGTTCACTACGCTGGTACGGTGGACTACAACATCGCTGGCTGGCTGGTCAAAAACAAAGACCCCCTGAATGAAACCGTGGTCGGGCTCTACCAGAAATCCTCTCTGAAGCTGCTGAGTCTGCTGTTTTCAAATTATGCAGGAGCTGAAGGTGGAGACAAAGGAGGCGGCAAAGGAGCCAAGAAGAAAGGCTCGTCGTTCCAGACGGTCTCTGCTCTGCACAGGGAAAACCTGAACAAGCTGATGAACAACCTGAAGACCACCCATCCACACTTCGTCCGCTGTCTGATCCCTAACGAGAGTAAAACTCCGGGAGCCATGGACAACTGCCTGGTGATGCACCAGCTGCGCTGCAACGGCGTCCTGGAAGGCATCAGGATCTGCAGGAAGGGTTTCCCGAACAGGGTGCTCTACGGCGACTTCAAGCAGCGTTACCGGATCCTGAATGCCTCCGCCATCCCCGAAGGTCAGTTCATCGACTGCAAGAAGAGCGCAGAAAAGCTGCTGGGATCGCTGGACATCGACCACAGCCAGTACAAGTTCGGACACACCAAAGTCTTCTTTAAAGCCGGGCTGCTGGGGACGCTGGAGGAGATGCGGGATGAGCAACTCTCCCGAATCATCACCAGGATTCAGGCGAACGCCCGAGGGATCCTCATGAGGGAGGAGTTCGTCAAACTGGTGGAACGCAGAGACGCCCTGATGGTCATTCAGTGGAACCTGCGGTCTTTCCTGGGTGTGAAAAACTGGCCGTGGATGAAGCTTTTCTTCAAGATCAAACCCCTGCTGAAGAGCGCCGAGTCCGAGAAGGAGATGGCCAACATGAAGGACGAGTTCAACAAGCTGAAGGAAGCGCTGGAGAAATCAGAAGCTCGCCGGAAGGAACTGGAGGAGAAAATAGTGACTCTCCTCCAAGAGAAGAACGACCTGACTCTGCAGATCCAGTCTGAACAGGACACTCTGACAGACGCCGAAGAACGCTGCGAACAGCTCATAAAGAGCAAGATCCAAATGGAGGCCAAGCTGAAGGAGATCAACGAAAGACTGGAGGATGAGGAGGAGCTGAACGCTGATCTCACAGCCAAGAAACGCAAGCTTGAAGACGAGTGTTCTGAGCTGAAAAAAGACATCGATGACCTGGAGCTAACTTTGGCCAAGGTGGAGAAGGAGAAGCATGCAACCGAGAACAAGGTGAAGAACCTGATGGAAGAGATGGCTTCTCAGGACGAGAACATCCTGAAGCTGACCAAAGAGAAGAAGGCGCTGCAGGAGGCCCACCAGCAGACACTGGACGACCTGCAGAGCGAGGAGGACAAGGCCAACAGCCTGACCAAAGCTAAAGCCAAACTGGAGCAGCAGGTGGACGATCTGGAGGGCTCGCTGGAGCAAGAGAAGAAGGTCCGGATGGAGCTGGAGCGCTCCAAGAGGAAGCTGGAGGGGGACCTGAAACTGACCCAGGAGAGCGTGATGGACCTGGAGAACGACAAGCAGCAGCTGGAGGAACGATTCAAGAAGAAAGACTTCGAGATCACTCAGATGAATTCAAGACTGGAGGACGAGCAGGTGGCTTCAGTTCAGCTCCAGAAGAAGCTGAAGGAAAACCAGGCGAGGATCGAGGAGCTGGAGGAGGAGCTGGACGCGGAGCGGGCTGCCCGGGCAAAAGTGGAGAAGCAGCGCTCCGATTTGTCCCGCGAGCTGGAGGACATCAGCGAGCGTCTGGAGGAGGCTGGTGGAGCCACGTCGGTCCAGGTGGAGCTGAACAAGAAAAGAGACGCCGAGTTTCAGAAGCTGCGGCGGGAGCTGGAGGAGTCCACCCTCCATCACGAGTCCACCGCCGCCTCGCTGAGGAAGAAGCACGCCGACAGCGTGGCCGAGCTGGGCGAGCAGATCGACAACCTGCAGCGCGTGAAGCAGAAGCTGGAGAAGGAGAAGAGCGAGCTGAAGCTGGAGCTGGATGACCTGTCCTCCAACATGGAGACGGTGGTGAAAGCCAAGTCCAACGTCGAGAAGATCTGCCGCACGATGGAGGACAACATGAACGAGTTCAAGACCAAACACGAGGAGGCTCAGCGGACCATCAACGACCTGACGACTCAGAGGGCCAAACTGCTCACCGAGAACGGCGAGTTCGGACGGCAGCTGGAGGAGAAGGAGTGTCTGGTTTCCCAGCTGACCAGAGGGAAGAACTCCTACAACCAGCAGGTGGAAGATCTGCGCCGACAGCTGGAGGAGGAGGTGAAGGCCAAGAACGCGCTGGCCCACGCCGTGCAGTCCGCCCGCCACGACTGCGACCTGCTCCGAGAGCAGTTCGAAGAAGAGCAGGAAGCCAAAGCTGAGCTGCAGAGAGCTTTGTCCAAGTCCAACACCGAGGTGTCAACGTGGAGGACCAAATACGAGACCGACGGCATCCAGAGAGCCGAGGAGCTGGAGGAAGCCAAGAAGAAGCTCGTTCAGCGACTGCAGGAGGCCGAGGAGGCGATCGAAGCGGTGAACGCCAAGTGTTCGTCCCTGGAGAAGACCAAACACCGCCTCCAGAACGAGATCGAAGACCTCATGTTGGACCTGGAGAGATCCAACGCCGCCTCGGCAGCTCTGGACAAGAAGCAGAGGAGCTTTGACAAAGTCCTGGCGGAGTGGAAGCAGAAGTTTGAGGAGTCGCAGTGCGAACTGGAGGCGTCCCAGAAGGAAGCTCGCTCTCTGAGCACCGAGCTCTTCAAGCTGAAGAACGCCTACGAGGAGTCGCTGGACCAGCTGGAGACGATGAAGAGGGAGAACAAGAACCTCCAGGAGGAGATCTCCGACCTCACGGACCAGCTCGGAGAAGGCGGCCGCAGCGCACACGAGCTGGAAAAGATCCGCAAGCAGCTGGAGCAGGAGAAGACGGAGCTGCAGTCGGCGCTGGAGGAGGCAGAAGGCTCCCTGGAGCACGAGGAGAGCAAAATCCTCCGAGCCCAGCTGGAGTTCAACCAGGTGAAGGCCGACATGGAGCGCAAGGTGGCCGAGAAGGACGAGGAGATGGAGCAGGCCAAGAGGAACTACCAGCGGATGCTGGAGTCTCTGCAGTCCTCCCTGGAAGCTGAGACCAGGAGCCGGAACGAGGCCCTGAGAGTGAAGAAGAAGATGGAGGGGGACCTGAATGAGATGGAGATCCAGCTGAGCCAAGCCAACAGGCAGGCGGCCGAAGCTCAGAAGCAGGTCAAGAGCCTCCAAGCGTTCCTGAAAGACGCGCAGCTGCAGCTGGACGACGCCCAGCACGGCAACGACGACCTGAGGGAAAACATGGGGCTGCTGGAGCGCCGCAACAACCTGATCCAGGCGGAGCTGGAGGAGCTGAGGGCCGCCCTGGAGCAGACGGAGAGGAGCCGCAAGCTGGCCGAGCAGGAGCTGACGGACGCCACGGAGCGGATGCAGCTCCTTCACTCCCAAAACACCAGCCTGATCAACCAGAAGAAGAAGCACGAGTCAGACCTGCTGCACCTGCAGAGCGAGATGGAGGACGCCATCCAGGAGAACCGCAACGCCGAGGACAAGGCCAAGAAGGCCATCACCGACGCCGCCATGATGGCCGAGGAGCTGAAGAAGGAGCAGGACACCAGCGCCCATCTGGAGCGCATGAAGAAGAACATGGAGCAGACCATCAAAGACCTGCAGCACCGCCTGGACGAGGCGGAGCAGGTGGCCATGAAGGGCGGCAAGAAGCAGCTGCAGAAGCTGGAGGCTCGCATCCGAGAGCTGGAGAGCGAGCTGGAGGCCGAGCAGAAGAGGGGGAGCGAGTCCATCAAGGGGGTCCGCAAGTACGAGCGGCGGGTCAAAGAGCTCACCTACCAGACGGAGGAGGACCGCAAGAACATGGCGCGCCTGCAGGACCTGGTGGACAAGCTGCAGCTGAAGGTCAAGTCCTACAAACACGCCGCCGAGGAGGCGGAGGAGGCGGCCAACGGCAACATGGCCAAAGTCCGCAAGCTGCAGCACGAGCTGGAGGAGGCGGAGGAGAGGGCCGACATCGCCGAGTCGCAGGTCAACAAGCTGAGGGCCAAGACCAGGGACGGGTCCTCCAAGAAGGGCCTGGAGGACTGAGGAGGACCGAGGAGGACTGAGGAGGACCGAGGAGCCCGGCATCGACGGTGAGTTCAGGACCGCAAAGATCGTCTCTGACCAGGTCTGAGGTTCCTGGATTCACCAAAAACCGTCTCAGTCTGAGATTAAGATACGAGACCAGACCAGAATATGTCAGATTATTCATAAGTGAATCTTAAAATTGGATATTTTATCTGCATATGAAGGTAAATGATGTCACTAAGACTCTGTTCCAGATCACTTTGTGTCTTTTACTCCCAGTTTTATCTGTAAAACTTGTTTCCAGACCTCCTGCACCAGTTCATGCACACAAGTTTCTGGTAATGAGAGAAAATATCAGGATGTCAGACGAGTGGAAAGTTGCTGAAAAACTCATTCCAAGTTTCTTCTTCAGTGATAAAAACTCGTCTGCTGATGCTGATTTTTACTGTTTCTTTCTCATTTTGAGAGAAAAAGTCTTAAAACAAGAACAACTAACTGGAAATTGAAGACGTGCGCACACAGAGGTGCACGTGAGCGTCTGAAACAGCGGCTGGGTGCTCGCAGGTTGTTTTACGCTCAGAAGGTCGCGAGTTCGAGTCCCGCGGCGTCCGAACCACTTTGGCTCTTGTGTTTGGAGGTTGGTGGGAGACGTGCTGCCTTACAGGAAAGACTTTGCAGCAATTCTCAGATTTAAAAAATGATCTTGTTTTAAGATTTTTTCACTTTAAAATGAGAAAGAAGCTTTAAAGAAGCATCACAGACGAGTTCGGAGGGATTTTCACTAAATCAGGGACATGAAATGAGTTTTTATCACTTATTTAAAGATTTTTCTCCGTGTCAGAGTCTTGGTGTCTTTTTATTTCAAGAAATCTTCCCGAGTGTAATTATCTTCCTGCATGGACGATAATTTTACTTGATTATCGTCTGATTCTTCTCAGTTTCAGTGTTTTTTTAAACCCGCATTAATACCAGTAAATTGTGCCGAGGAAAACCCAGATCCAGGTTCACCTCCGTTGTCTTTGCTTCTGCAGATGTTTTTATGCTCCGTGTTAATTTCTCTGAATGTCTTTTGATTGACAGGCGCTGCTGTTCTGGCTGCCGTGGATCCCGACGACTGCTTCATCACCATTCATATAAAAATGTGTTTGTAACAATGATCCTGATAATCAGCTGAAGACAAACTCACTGAGCTCAGAGCAAAAACTGTCACATGCAGGAATTTCATTGTTCAAACTCATAACTGACATTTAAAACAAGATAAAATCATTGATTTGATGGTAAAATTCGTTCTTTTTGCTTTTAGAGACGTCACGTTTAACTCAAACTGAACTGAATACGTACAAAAGGATGCAAAACAAAATGATCTATTTTTCTTCATGACCTGCAGGTGATATTTTTAGTTTGAGTTAAATGAATTATGCATGCACATGCACATGCACATGCACATGCACACTGCAGTAAGTGCACGTTACGTCCTGAAACTCCCTCAGCGCACTGAAAAAAATTATGGTTTGGATCAACTTTAAAAAATTGCTGTAATGAGGGATGCACAATAAAATCTGGCCCTTATCGGTATCGGCCTGTATCAGCCATAAAACTAATTATCGGACATCGGCCACCCCACTGATATTTAATCAATATTTAACTGATATTTAACCAATCAGGTCGCTGTTTCTAAAGTCTAAAAAAACCAAAAAAACTTCTTCAAAAACTTCTTTTTTACAGACTTTAAAACTTTTAAAGAGTAGGGGTGGGAAAAAATATTGATACACTGAAATATCGCGATATTTCCATATGCTGATATCATATTGACATTTAAAAATGCGGTATCGATCTATTTTACTCACAAAATCTTGCGATATTTCATTCTGTTCAAATCTCGTGGGTTACAAAATATCATGAGATTTTTTAACAGAACGATGAAATCTCGTGAGATTTTGTAAGTAAAATAGATTATTAATAATTAATTAATTAGTTTTTCTCAAACTAAATTTGTGATTATGTTGAAACAATAAATTTTAATTTACTTTACCTTTTTATTTATTTATTTACCTTAAAACATAGAAATTGCTTTGATACAAAGTAAAAATTATGATTCATAACAAAATTTTTTTTTTTTTTTTTTTTACATTGTTACAACTTAATTTTTATCTTGGAATAAACTAAAACTGCTGTAATTAGTATTTTCTTTTTAATTTTTCTCCATTTAAATTTCTTATGCAATACATTTATGTCAAATCTAGATGTACGAGTCTGTGCCGAGCACTTTCATCACGCTTGTTGGAAATGGCCACGCGTTTGAAAGGAACTCATTGAGTTTTCTCCGTATATTCTCCTTCACACTCATGGGCAACTTTAACGTCCAAACTGAACAGAATGTCTAAACAGCCTCATTTGAACGTGAACATAACGGCAGTAAATTTATAGTTTAACAATCATAAAAGGTTAAATTCCTGCTGAATTTGTTTCCCATGAGCCTTTGTGGTCCAGATATGTTGAGTTTTGATAATGGCCCCGCCCCCCCTTTGTTGTTCATGCACTCTAAAGCTGAAACAACTTAATAAAATTTACTTTGAGTGAAATTAAAAACTTATTTCAGACGAAAGTCTGATTATGAAGTTGATTTAACTCAAAAACATTAGATTTCATCAATACCAAACTACAAAATAATTACGTTAGATCAACTGCGGTCCCCGAGTGTACAGGTCACACAATACTGCAGTACTACACAATACTGCAGTACTACACAATACTGTAGTACTACACAATACTGCAGTACTACACAATACTGCAGTACTACACAATACTGCAGTACTACACAATACTGTAGTACTACACAATACTGTAGTACTACACAATCTGCAGTACTACACAATCTGCAGTACTACACAATACTGTAGTACTACACAATACTACAGTACTACACAATACTGCAGTACTACACAATACTGCAGTACTACACAATACTGTAGTACTACACAATACTGCAGTACTACAAATACTGTAGTCTCAAATTGCAGTACTACACAATACTGTAGTCTACAAATACTGCAGTCTCAAGGCAGAGTACTACAAATACTGGTCTCAAATACTCGACGAGTACTACACATACTGTGGCAAAGTACTACAAATCTAGTTCAAATCTGGAGTACTACAAAACTGCAGTCACAAATACTCAGTCTACACAATACTGAGACACAAACTAGTACTCAAATACTGGCTACAATACTGCAGTACTCAAATCTGGTAACAACTACTCGTACTACAAATACGAGACTACAATACTGGTCTACACAACTACAGTCTACACAACTGCAGTACTACAAATACTGTAGTACTACACAATACTGCAGTACTACACAATACTGCAGTACTACACAATACTGCAGTACTACACAATACTACAGTACTACACAATCTGCAGTACTACACAATACTGTAGTACTACACAATACTGCAGTACTACACAATACTGCAGTACTACACAATACTGTAGTACTACACAATACTGTAGTACTACACAATACTACAGTACTACACAATCTGCAGTACTCACACAATACTGCAGTACTACACAATACTGCAGTACTACACAATACTGCAGTACTACACAATACTGCAGTACTACACAATACTGCAGTACTACACAATACTACAGTACTACACAATACTGCAGTACTACACAATACTACAGTACTACACAATACTGCAGTACTGTACTTTCACGAAGTGCACAAATATGTTCATGAAACTACGGAAGCTGCGGCAGACGAGGGCCCAATCCCAACCCCCCCCTACACACCGCCCCTTAACTGTCGAGTGTCACCCCCAATGAAGTCACACTTGCAGCTGTAGAGGCGCCTTGATTGCAGGTGGAGGGTGTTAATGACACCAAGGCCCCGTCCCAACACCCCCACTTCCACCCTCGCGCCCCTACAATGCTCCCATTGGGGGGTTGAAGTGCGTAATGTGTCCCGGTTCTCCAGGGCTGCTTGAGGGCGGAAGTCCGTCACGCCCCTTTTACGCCCTCAATCCACACTTCAGTGAAGTCCGCATCCATGCAGACTTCACCGAAGCAAATTACCCATAATTCATTGCTGCATGTGACGTTTTGAACCACAAAGGCGGAACATGACCATATTTGGTGATGAGCTCCTGCAGAAAAATGTCATTTCAGATGTAAACATTTAAATATTTAATATTTTGTGCTGTAGGTGAAATAATTACTGAAGTTTGCCATGTTAGTTCGGAATATACTTAATATTAAAATTTAAAACATTTGAATAATGAAAGTTTTCAGTTTAATGATAAAAGAAGCTAAATTAATTTTTTATTTAAAAACTTTATTTACAGGTACGTCCAGTCGAGACGCAGCGTCTTTAACAAGGGAAACCTGTTTACCCGATTTATTTAGTTTAGTTTAGTTTAGTTTATTATGGATCCTCATTAGTCTTCATCAGTGAGGAATATTCTTCCTGGGATCCAGATCAACATAAATTTTGAACATACAATCAACAAAAACAAGTTAACTAAATTAAAATACAAAACTAAGCAAACATTTTAATAGAAAAAAAGCAAAAACTAAATAAGTATAAAATACCAAAGCATCTATTTACAATGAAATTAAGGATAAAAATAATTATGCAGCCGTACTTCTGTGAGCCGTACAACTCATGTGATTAATACGGGTCTCAGTTTCCAATGTAACTCAAAGAACTTATACATGTTTTTATGGACATGTGGACATTTATGGACATGTGGACATTTATGGACATTCTATGCAAACGATAACAGTCACAGAGCAACAATTTAATCATTATTATACATTTGTTTAGGATGTAACAGTTATTTAACCTGAGCTGGTGAAATTCTACAGACATCTTACAGAAATTAGTTCAGTAATTCATTTATTTATTAATCAAACTTGTGTGGATTCATAACAACTATTTTACAAGAACAGATGAAATGAACTTTATTCAGTTTATGTTTAAAAATGACGTCTCTTCACCAGGAACAGAGATGAAGCTGAGTTTGGAAGCAATGACATGAAATGACGCGGTGCAAAATGGAGGAACATCACCGTCCCAGTTCTGCCTTTTTCCCGCACGAACCTGCACATCCAACCCTTAATGTGCACTTCTGCCACGCGCGCACTTCATAAAGGGGGTGTAGGGTTTAGGGGGGGTGTTGGGACGGGGCCCTAGACGCCCTCTTCCCCCAACTGGAAAAGGAAAGCAGTCATCGCCGTGGCAACAGAAACACCCCCGTGTCAAATAAAACTGTGTGGGAATACTAACTCACACTCATGTGTGAAGAATATTGTTTTATTTCAAATAATAATAATCATGATCCTAAACAATTAAATAAATGATAAAATTATCATTATTACTACGAATTATCATTTATCATCATCATCATCATCATCATTATTATTATTATGCCAATAGGAAGATTATAATCCTCTTTTCCTGCTCAAACATTCCCTTCCATGAGCGCCGGTGGTTTGAAGGATACCTACAGTGCACCTGTCATCGTTTTTGTTTTTTTTACCCCATAAAATATCCATTCATGTTTTTCTGTCAGTACTGACGAACATGTATGACACGTGCGGAACTCGCGTGTAGAACATGACTGTTTCCTCCATTTAGCCGTCGCACCCGCTGCAAAATTCTGGCGAGTCTGCACTGATGCAGACTCGCTGATTGAGGGCTAAACAGTCCACTCGCCCCCCGCCCCCCGACACGGTTTGGGACGGCCCTTAATATGGCGGAGCCTCCGCGGGAACGCGCAGACGGAGGGGTAGTGCTTAGGGGGGGTTTGGGATTGGGCCCGATCACGCGTTCTCTTTTTCTTTCTTTCTCTGTTTTAAATCAACATCAACCCTCTTGTGGATTCGTCCACACTGAGAGCCACCATGGTCTCTGAGGCCACAACCAGGATGAAATTTATTTCCATAAAGCAGGGGCCCCCTCACCACAACCATACAATTGCAGAGCAGCAATGTAAACAGCTAATTTCTACTTAAACAACATTTCAATTAAAAGACAGAAAAGACTCTGAACAATTATATAGGTGAAACTTGGGTCGCATATAAACCAAGTTTATTTCCAAATATACCGATTTTAGCTTCATTTTATTTAAAATGAGCAGTGAGCTGGAATTTCATAGCGAGGACTCGGATTAGGTAAACAATCCATGTCAAAACACCTCTTTCCAAATGAAAAGTGCTGAACGGAACAAAGATTTTCATGTCGGTTTCACGGGGCAAGACTGATTCATTTGCCCCAAATCGAATAAGGTATCATGTAAATGTTGACATCTAAACGTATGTGAGATTGCTCTCTTACAGCGCATTCTTCGATTCGAGAAGTAAACATGCAACGAGTGACGTTTCTTCACTTTGACAGATGGCTGTGAACAACAGAATTCCCTGGACAGCAACAGACATTTTTTTTACTCAAACGCTGTCTCTACACCTTTTTCTCTTGGTCGTCAGCAGCAGGAGCGCATGAGTATCAGCTGCTGCTGAATTAAAGTCCTCCAGAAACCACGACAACCATGACGATCAGTTTTTAGACCTCCATCTTCATTTTGGATAAATATAAATGCGTAAAATTAATGTAGCTTTATGAGCGGACATTAGAAGGACGACGAGTGGTTGGTCTCAAACAACCATTCTATTACTCAAAACCAGTTACTGTTGGCTGTAAGTAGGCTACACCAAAACAACAACGAACCTGTCCACTAGTCTCATGACTGCCCTTGTCATTTATAAACCATCAGAGCAAAGAACCTTTTTATTCTTCCTGGTCAGCTGTCAGCATGAGCGGCAGCTGCAGGAAGCGTTCATTGACAGTCTGAAATCGCAGAACTTTACCTTAAAAGGGGAACTTCGTTTTTATTTTATCTGGACCTATTTTCTAGCATGAATGCGTTCATTTACTCACCCAGACAGTTTTGGTGCAACTTGAATTCCTTCGGGAGATATTTAGATCCACTCCAGATCAGCGCATGTCCAATATAATGGCAGTGATGGGGCAAACGCGTCCAGCCTCTAAATAATCATTATCCGCCACAAACTCCTTCATTTCACCAATGTTTTGTTACCAAACATTAGTTGGACCCCTGTTGAGCTCGAAGTGGCTTTTTCATGGGGATTTGTCCTTATTTACAGACGTTTACTTGTTATGGTGTCGCATAATGATGACGTTTTCAAAGCCGGCGCTGTAAAAAGTTTGTAAATAAAGGACGAATCACCATGAAAAAGCTTCTTCGAGCTCACAGGGGTCCGACTAAAGTTTCATAACAAAACATTGGTGAAATGAAGGAGTTTGTGGCAAATAATGTCTTAATTAGAGGATGGACGCGTTTGCCCCATCACTGCCATTATCAGACATACGCTGATCTGGAGTGGATCTAAATATCTCCCGAAGGAATTCAAGTTGCACCAAAAATGTCTGGGTGAGTAAATGAACATATTTCATGCTAGAAAATAGGTCCAGATTGAAAAAAAAAAAAAAAAAGAATTCCCCCTTTAAACATTAGGCTACTTGATCATGAACCTCATGAAGGTTGAGAACCACTGTCCGAGAGTGTCATACTTCTTGTATTAACAGGTGTATTTAAAGGCCTCCTTCCACCGAAAAGCCGTTTAACTTGCTCCTTCTGAAATACGGAGGGTTTCCCCTTGTTTACTTACACATGCTGACTTGCTAGCGTTGCGTTCCCCCCAGTCGGCTGTGCTTCCTCATCACAGAAACAATACGAAGAAAAGAGCGAATCTGGAACAGCCTCGCACTTCTACGTCACATTGCAAATAGCGTATCCCACGTGGGGTTTCTATCTGTCCATTGGAAGGCAGGTAACCCTCCACTACACACTAGAAGTGAAGACGGCACGACTGTAGCTTCGGAGTTGAGAAGCTAATTAGCTAACTGTTTGTTAGCATGGCGGAACAAACTTGTTTGTCGGCTCTATTTCCTGTCTGTAACAAAATAAGAGCGGAGGGCGGAGCTTCCTTCATACACTGATGGGAGGCAGCCAATCAGACGGAAATTCATGAGAAGGACCCGGAAAAGCTGCCGTTGGACCACAAGCCTCTCTTCTAGTATACAAATACAGCTGGATACAAAGATACCAGAAGGTTTTTTTAAACAGAAACGATGCAGAATGCATTTAATAATAATGATGAACACAGAAATATTAATGAAATGACCATGGAAGTACAACTTTAAGCCTTAATTTTCATTCGCCAATTAAATAAATGTACCTGACGTGTTCAGCTCCCGGTCCTTGTGCAGGTGGGTTGCTCCGTCTGCGGCATCGGCACCAAGCACCAGTAGAATCTCGCCCTCGGTAGATAACACATTCAAATGTAACATGAAACACATTATCCTTGTTTTTCTACCAATACTTCACAAAAATGTAACCACTTCATAGAAACTATTAACGTGAACTTCACTTTCTGCACGTAATGGCCTTCAGTATGGATAAAAGAATTTCTAAAAGATATAACTAAAAACTGGTCACAATCAATGCTTTGGTATAAACAAAGATAAATGTTCCTTTTAAGACCCTTTTTATTTTGGCGTCTTAAACAAAGGCTGACAAAACAATTCATTGTGATTAATCGGTCCGTGTACCTCGCGGCCATTCGTTTTTTCGTTTTGATATCAAAAAACGAAAACGAGAATCCAACCTATTTCCGATTTTCGTTTGGAAGAAAATAAACAAAAAAAAGGGAAACGAGTCATCTCCCGTTTTTCGTTTTGAAATCGGAAATCGAAAAACGGAAAACGAACCGTTATCTGATTTTCTATTACAGGTTTATTTTTTACAAAGTCGGGAAATAAAAAACAACCAAAATTCATTTCTCAATCTTGCTTTGGCTTGAACCGGAAGAGCATTCTTCTTCTGCTGCTGCTGCTGAAACTACCCTGCGGCGTATGGACCAATCACCTGGCTTTGTTCGCTCACACCCACCTCCACCTGCTGCCAAGGGGTTCGGCTGCTACAGCTACAGCTTGCCTCGGGAAATAATGGTTGATTCGTGCTTTTGATGTTCTGATCAACATTCCAGGATGGGATTTAATTTTCTAGTTCGCCAGCTGATCCTGAACGACGAGCTAAATGTGATGCTGCTATGAAACGTGATAACTGGAGGCCATCCGAGAGTTCTCGGCTGTGCAGCAGCCTGGTAGCAGCACTTTCTCAGTGGTAAGTTTCCTGCTAATTCTGTTTTGTTCGCTTTCCAAGTATATTTTAGGTGAGCTGGTCTGAGTTAATTTAAAATGACGATAATGCATCACTAAAATGCAGCAAACCGCGGTTGTTTTAACGTTGTTACGACCAGATGCTTCACGTTTGTCGGTTGTACAAAACACGTCTGACGAAGGCATATTGTGTGTGTGTCCCAGGTAAACAGGTGACAACCCGCTGTCCCCAGCCGATGTGCCGTCCATCTTCGTGTTTGTCTGCGATCCAGAGGAAAGAAGAACCAGGGAAGATCTGGAAACGTTTGCAAGGACAACAAGCTAACGAGAGTTTTAAGTTCTCAGTACAAATAAAAACTTACAGACTTTTATTGTCCTTTATGGTGTCAATAAACTAAACATAAACAGCTGCTTCCTCTCAGTTATTGTAACGTTAGCTAAATATGTCGGGACGTCCCGAATGTTTACATGGTGTTAATGTTATCTGGCTGTGCTGTTTTCATCTTTTACATGAAGAGGAAATACTTTACTTTTTTTTTCAGTCTTTGGTTACATCCCGCATGGGTGGCAGAAACCTAACCTGGCTGGGACTATGCACCCATCTGGCATTTTATGTGTAGGCTACACTCTAATATTTCGGACTGATAGGCTATGTGGAAATATATATGAGGAAGATTGTAGAAATGGTTCTATGAAAACGATATGACGATTGAGAGAAAGCTGTACTTTTGCTTTTGGGTAAATTCCACCTAAACAAAAGAGATGGTCGGACTCCAGCCCAGCTTTACACGTTTTCTGCATTAATCCATATTAAACCTTTAAAAATTACATAAATAACAAAAATGGTATCAAAACTAAGCCAGTCATTGACAAACCGGATCCGTATGTTAATTATTGAACTGAATGGGTTCGCTTATTATTGCGGCAAAACGGAACTAAAGAACCTCTGTGGGCTAAACTTAGGGTTATCTATCAGACGCGCGTGTTCCAGGGAACAACTCCAAAGCACTTCTGTCAAAGCGATGACGTTTATTCCCTTTGATTCAGCGGATTCAAATGTCCAGCTTAATCAAAGACTAAAGCGTTAGACTAACGGACTGCACAAAAAAATAATACGCGGTAAACAGAAATTAGGACTACCGCCCGGCTCATCCCACTCCCTCATCCTAACAATCTCTGTGAGTCAGGAGGTGCACCTCAAACATTGTTGAGGAGCTTAGACACACCCACCACCCAGGTGCTGATGCTGCGCGTCACCTGTCACCTAATGAATGAAGATCCAATCGCCTAATATGGCTCCTATACACTTCTGATACATGTGCTTAATACCATTTGAAGTCATCTCCCCATGTTACACTACTTTTCATAGTTTGTAGGACAATTTATTAGTCTATTAAAGTTTATTTTAAAACGAGAGAGAGAGAGCGCGCGACTGCAACAGCTGTGGAGTGACTTGATGCAGGCTCTCGTTTAAGGTGGACGGTGCTGGAAGATTTTGCTCTTTCAAAGCCAATTCAGCTTTTATGTGGGCAGATCAGACAGGTATATTTTGATAAATTAAAGAAATTGCCTTTGTTAGTGCTCAAGACCCTTACGATTATCCCAAATCCTTGTTTACAAACCTTCAAAACTGCCAACAGACGGAGATATTGCTGCCTGCTACCATGACGTTTACAACAACAACATCAGTCGAAAATTGCACTTCACCGGAGGAGAAATAAAATCTAGAAGTCATCAGATGTTTCTGCATGTAAATATCTGGTGCAGGACGGCAAAGTAGGCCATTTCCTCTTCATGTAAAAGATGAAAACAGCACAGCCAGATAACATTAACACCATGTAAACATTCGGGACGTCCCGACATATTTAGCTAACGTTACAATAACTGAGAGGAAGCAGCTGTTTATGTTTAGTTTATTGACACCATAAAGGACAATAAAAGTCTGTAAGTTTTTATTTGTACTGAGAACTTAAAACTCTCGTTAGCTTGTTGTCCTTGCAAA
Organism: Atherinomorus stipes; assembly: GCA_023101725.1. Classification (NCBI taxonomy): domain Eukaryota; kingdom Metazoa; phylum Chordata; class Actinopteri; order Atheriniformes; family Atherinidae; genus Atherinomorus; species Atherinomorus stipes. The sequence goes on from JALJCO010014086.1 coordinate 549,125, forward strand.
CGTTTCCAGATCTTCCCTGGTTCTTCTTTCCTCTGGATCGCAGACAAACACGAAGATGGACGGCACATCGGCTGGGGACAGCGGGTTGTCACCTGTTTACCTGGGACACACACACACACACAATATGCCTTCGTCAGACGTGTTTTGTACAACCGACAAACGTGAAGCATCTGGTCGTAACAACGTTAAAACAACCGCGGTTTGCTGCATTTTAGTGATGCATTATCGTCATTTTAAATTAACTCAGACCAGCTCACCTAAAATATACTTGGAAAGCGAACAAAACAGAATTAGCAGGAAACTTACCACTGAGAAAGTGCTGCTACCAGGCTGCTGCACAGCCGAGAACTCTCGGATGGCCTCCAGTTATCACGTTTCATAGCAGCATCACATTTAGCTCGTCGTTCAGGATCAGCTGGCGAACTAGAAAATTAAATCCCATCCTGGAATGTTGATCAGAACATCAAAAGCACGAATCAACCATTATTTCCCGAGGCAAGCTGTAGCTGTAGCAGCCGAACCCCTTGGCAGCAGGTGGAGGTGGGTGTGAGCGAACAAAGTCAGGTGATTGGTCCATACGCCGCAGGGTAGTTTCAGCAGCAGCAGCAGAAGAAGAACGCTCTTCCGGTTCAAGCCAAAGCAAGATTGAGAAATGAATTTTGGTTGTTTTTTATTTCCCGACTTTGTAAAAAATAAACCTGTAATAGAAAATCAGATAACGGTTCGTTTTCCGTTTTTCGATTTCCGATTTCAAAACGAAAAACGGGAGATGACTCGTTTCCCGTTTTTTGTTTATTTTCTTCCAAACGAAAATCGGAAATAGGTTGGATTCTCGTTTTTCGTTTTTTGATATCAAAACGAAAAACGAATGGCCGCGAGGTACACGGTCCTTAATCACATTGTCAAACAAGAGATTAATTTATTCCTTAGTACTGCTATATGCAGAAAATACATTGACTTGTTTTTGTTTTTTTACACAACTTAAAGGCTAAAATCAAGCCAGAAATCTGCGAGTTGTCCCGGACTCAAACCTGAATTTCAGCTTCACACAGTTGTGAAGTCAGCCTGTGAGGACTGTATCAGCAACATTCTGGACTAAACTGACGCCGTCTGAAGGACTTTAAGGAGACATGTAAGGACAGGGTTTCAGTAGTCTAGTGTTCTGAAGATAAATGCAGAACGGGCTTTATGCACAACTCCACTACTTCCTGTACTTAAGCCAGCTCCTTCGTCTCCTGTCTTTCATTATTGCATGATTTGATTGATCTAGGTGTGCCTGACCTCAGTAAGCTACAACTGGATTAATCAGTTTGTCCAGGAATGAAAGACAGGAGGGAAAGGAGCTGGCTTAAATTCAGGAAGTAGTGGAGTTGTGCATAAAGCATATTCCTGGTGAGACACCTTTCATTTTAATTATGTTCTAGAAGTGATAAAAGTAATGTGATCAATCACGATTAATCTTTTTGACAGCTCTTAAAAAAAAAAAAAAAAGTCAAAACAAAATGAAAAAAATCAGTAATCCTCAAAATTATTCATAACCTCCAATTGAAGAAGGGAGAAAAACAGCCGTCAGTGAAATAAGTTGAAATTGACAAAAATATTGATAAAATTCTATGAAGATGACATTGATTTTGAATTGTGGTTCAAAAGGAATATTACAAATGCACAAAAAACAAGTAAACAAGCAGGATGGGGCTCCAAAGCAAACATTTTGGTGGGCAACATTTTGAGGCAATCACTGCATCGGGTGTTTTCTCTAATGTTCAAAAATGCTTCCTACACCTGTTGACAGATATTTTAGTCCACTGTTTGTGGGAAAGGTGCTCTAATGTGTCTGGAACAGTTTTGTTTATTAGTTGTTGGTTTTTTTTTGGTTTTTTTTAAATGATCATTTCCCACCACAATTCAAAGGCAATATTTTATTTCACTGAATAATTCTGAAAATGTTTTATTTATCATTAGTTTCTTTAATTTCTTATTTTAATTACTATTGTGAATCTAGATTTTTCTTTAATTGTAGAGTATGAATAATTTTGAGGATGACTGTATATATACACACACACAATGTGTGTGTGTATATATCTCTATATATGGACTATCTATATAGATAGATAAAGAGAGAGGGCATGTTTAGTTTAATGAAATGCTTTGCCATCTATACAGTAATGTATGTCACAAGTATGCATATTACTTAAAACAATAAAGTAGTTATTTAACATGCATTTCTATTTGGGGTTTATAAATCCTATTAAAACTTTAATTCACAACTTCATTATCTGACTTACCCAGTGACTTCATCAATATGGCTAAACTTGTGGCCTTTACAGAGACACAGGAAACCTGATGACAAACAACAAGACCTTTATTTTTTTGGCATTGGAACCATATATTTAATCTCATCTGTCTTTCAGATATCAGAAACTCTGAATATTACTGTCAGAGAAACAGTGTATACTTAAAACTAACAAAACAAGTTGACAGAGGTTCATACTCAACACAGACAGGAACTGCAGGGTGTAAATGCTCACATCCAGGCTGTGGAGCATGTTTGTGCCCGTTCATAACGTGTCAAGTGAGATACAGCAGTGCTTATTTCACAGTACTGGAAATATGGTTTCTGATATCAATATACTGTACTTTTCTTTCTACTCCAAAGGCTTCATGTCTTTTGCAGTAATGCAAATAACTAAAACAGCAATTTTCAATTGCAAAACAGAAAAAAAGAAATTCAGTTTCTGTGCCTCGTTCAGCTTTGAGATCTGCTATCTGCCTGCATCTGTACAACTTCGTCCCCGTCAAACAACACATTCATATGCATGTCAGAAAATACTTATGTATTTAACGACTTTGTTCAAAAACGAAAATAATCGTTTTTCTCCGACAACTAAATGAACTTAACTTTGCACTTGTAATGGCGGCGGTAACGGAAGCGCTATCGAAGGAAAGTAAGCCTTAAGCTGACGGCTTGGGGCACCAGTTCAAATATTTGTGTTATAACACGCCAAAGCCAATTCAACTATAAGTATTATCAAATGGCATTTTGATACGGGTTTGTTTGATACCTTACAAATCTGCCATTTTCAAAGCTAACGCTGTTTAAGCTAGCCAGAGACACATCCTTGCAAAATAGACGTAAGTCTGTAAAATAGCTTTTTTGTCCCATTAACATCCACAAATGCAAGTATATTACTTACCGTTTCAAGAAATGATAATGTAGGTCATCCTTTCCTTAAGAAAAATCGTGTTTCAGCCAACTTCAGGGAACGTCGCTGATGAGAACCGCGATGATGCGACGTAATGGCGGCTGAATCGAAACTTAACAGCACTGAGAAATGGGTGACGTCACATGGTCACGTGATATGAAACCATCGCTCTAAAGTAAATTTTTACTTCGGGATCAGGGATGCCCGCAGAAAAATTTTTGGGGGGTGGCCACAGGGTGGCCAGAGAAAATTGCAGGGTGGCCAAGGGTTTTTAAGTAAACTATGCAAAACAATACCCCCCCCCCCCCCCCAATGCATTAATATAGTGCACTGAGAGCAAACTCTCAATACCTAGCTCTCATTCTCCAAGGCATAAAACTGAAACTAAACATTAGGGACTTTAAAATTTGGATTGTTTGTTTTAGGCTATGTTTCCTGGATAGCCAAATTCATCAAAATATTCTATTGTGTGCCTCCAAAATAAACATTTTTCAGTAAATAGCGGGACTTACTAAGACAACCATAATGAGCATGAGCACACTGAATCTGCATTGAAAGAGACATTTATTTGAAGGGCCTGTAGATGGATAAAGATGGGGGAGAAAGAGAGGAGGAAAATATGCAACATTTTTTTTCACCACTTGCATATGATCCTAACCTGTTAGTCTTTGAGCATCTGAAGTTGAAGGCCAGGTGTGGTCTGCATCTTCTGTTTCCAAGTCCTCCACTATAATGGTGTAAATCATGCATTTAATTAGCTATGTGCAAATAAGCAAAGCATGCTGTTACTATAAGATTCATCCTATGTTATGAGCCCCTACATTTCAACATCAGGATATCACCTTTTATTACTCTGAAAAGGTGCCCAAAACCCTTGTTAAGTTGACAGACATTGATTAATATTTAATGTCTAAAATAATGAGGAGAAATTCTAGTCAGAACTGCACTACCATAGGTAGAGAAGGAGAAATATAGTTATGGAAATCACAAGTAATATTACACTGCAAGGAAAATGTCTAGAATTTTGTCCAATTCTGTGATATTGTTAATAGAAAAATATAAATCTAGCACAACTGACCCGAGTTACCTTCAGCTGCAGTCAGTGTCCCTCTCTGTCTCGTGACCCTGGCTGCCTAGCAATAGCCCTGTGCTGCCCCCCTGTAACTGACTGTCTCTTAGGGAAGTAAGAGGATATATACATGGTGGATTTTCTCTTCATTGTCTGGAAATTGACATGTCGTTAGCACATACTGATTAAATCAAAGCAAACGTCTGTATGACAACAGTTGCCTGGACCGTGGCAGTCAGCTAACGTCAGCTAGAGTTAAATAAAGTTTGCAAGGTGGTTTGAAAATGTTCTCAATCTAACCCAAGTAACACCAACACATTAACTAGCCAATATAAACTTATGAGTGGCTTGATGAAATGAAAATACAATCAGATGAATTTCAATATTGGGGTTTTTATTTTTTTTTTAGAGTACTGGTTAACAAACACTAGCTAACGTTAGCTTGGTAGCTTTATTAGCCCATGAAACTGTAATGTACATTGGACGTGACGTCTAAAACAATGCAATCTATGTTATTGCATAGATTAGCCGACATAGCCCGTTTCAATGGAAAAAAAAAGTAGTGTGATTTTTGTTTTTAACACCTACCTCTGAGTCCATTGTTGAAAGGATCGTATCCACTCTGCTATCCACAATGGCGGCAGCATTCTTATTTACTTCCCGTGTCTTCACTCTGAGGACCTTTTAGTAGGACCCAAAATATGAGGTGCCCTCTGTCTGCCTGATTGAAAATAATTATACTTTTTTAAAATTCGGCCTTGATACGTGTGGAATTTCAAATGAAAAAAAGGATGTTGCGCTGTGTTACTACATAAATATTTATATAATTTAATTTTTCCAGGGGTGGCCAGTGGGGTGGCAAGCTTTTTGTTCAGGGTGGCACTGGCCACCCCTGGCCACCACTTGGGGGCGTCTCTGCACTACTCACACTAAACTCACACATCTTGTTGACGTGGAGGAAGAGGCGGGATTTTAAAACTGTTTTCAGAGCTGAATAATGGCGATGAATGATGCGGTGGCGACCCCTGCTGCATCGGAGATGGTATTGTACTTGATTTAAGTAACATTTATGAAATGATTTAGGCATAATCACTAATGTACAGTATATTGTGGCATACTACCAAGCTGTTCACTGCCTGATGACAGTTATGATCTGGTCATGTGTTTGAGGCTGCGGTTATACCAGCTCAGTAGCGTTAGCTCAGGTTAGCGGGCAATGCTAGTCCGTCACTTCCTGTGAGTGCAGTGCTCTTGATGGGTCAGCATTTAGCGACAACAGTGTGCACTACAGACAAAGTATGCAGTGCACACTATGCCCTAAATTCCAGTGTACTCAGGAAAGTGCGCAGTTTGAGACAGACTGAGTAGTGTGCTTCATTTTGCACTTCATTTTTGGCCATTATAACGGGCAGCATCCTGGTACTTTCACTGCACTGAACTGTCACTTAAATGACACAATGTGTGCACTACACACTCAAAAACAGTGTTTGAAGTGCTCAAGTATGCGGATTGGGACAGACCCAATGTCTGGGAGGCTGTGGTTCTGCTGCACGCAATGTTGTTGGTGAACAGATTAAAACACTGACAGGATCCATGGATGGCAGGTTTTGAGTGTCCTTGCAAAGAAAGGTGGCTATATTGGTCACTGATTTGTTTTTCTTTTGTTTTTGAATGTTACAAATGTATACTTGTGAATGTTGAGCTGTTATATTGGTTTCCCTCGTGAAAATAAATAATTGAAATGGGTATATATATTTGTTTATTGTTGAGTTGCCTAATAATTATGTTTGCCTAATACACCTGATATAGGGTGTTGATGTCATTAGACTACACCCCTTCTCATTACAGAGATGCACATCATCTGATATACTTACAGTTTTTCTCTATTGCTAAAACGCTATTTTTGAAATGTCCCCTCACTTTTTCACTACTTTAAACACTAATCCTATAACTCAAACTACTTTCCCAATACCTCTACTTCTTGCTGCAAAAGTAAGTTATTGACTCAAAACAGCATCACCTGGCCTCAAAAAGTGACACTATTGTCAAATCATGCCCCAAGCACAGCAAAATGTAGAACACAACAAGAGCAATCAGGAAACACTATAAGGAAAAAAGGAAAACAGAGTTCTCAGAACATCATGTGATGTTCAAAATTGATTTCACCTTTGGCTGATGATGATGCACACCTACAATATGACATCATACACACACCCCACCCCACCCAAAAATAAAAAGATAGAATAAATAAATTAATAAGATCATGACCTCAAAACATACATACCAGATTTCTTACATTTACCAAGTGTTGTTTTAGACAGTTGTGTGGCTACAGTCCTTTTCCCCACAAAGTGGTCCGTTTGGCATCCAATTTCCCTGGTTTCCTTTTGTATGTCACACTGGGATGCTGTCTCTCTTCTGGTTGGAAGAGACTCCTTTGTTAAAACACACAACAGTACAGAACACTTGACAAACCAATCTTGCAGTGGCACAATTTCAGTAAATTTATTTACTCTGTACTGTATCAGTAAATTACTTGGGCATTTCTCCTTTAAGCTAAGATGAAATATATCTGTCACATTTCTCAAATGCCCTACATCTCCAATTAAAGAAAAAAATCTATTTGCAAAAAAAAGCAGGGCAATGAACAATAACCTATCTGCTTTGAGGGGAAAGCGTATGGCAACATGAAAAAAAGTCACATCTGGGATTGAACCACAACTTTCTGCGTGACAGACGTTAACCTTGCTCATTTACCCAAAGATAGAGACAGCTTGATGGTCAAATAATTAGCACAAAGCATCTCTCTGAAACAGAAAGACAGGACCTCCAACTGTCACATACGGATGGTGATATATAAATGTACAGACGGATCGGCTTGTATGTAGATGAATGACTGTGATGTGAAACTGCAACAACAGAAATGACAACTGTCGGGAAATAAAAAAAACTTCTATCTGTGATATGATAACAATATCCGAATGTTTAACTCTCCGTAGAAATGCAGCATCTTTATCCATGAAATCCTTATCCAAAGAACACGTCTATAACCTACAGACTCCGTTTTATCTTAATATGTTTTATTTAAGACGGCAGCAGCCAAAAACTCACCACTGACTGAATGAATGAAAGAGGAAATGAAACGGTGAGTGTGACTAAAAGTGGGCGGAGACAGCGAGAAACTCAAGGTTTCTCCACATTAACCTGCTCCCGACCAGGTTAGTTTCAGAGTCTGTTACCATGGTAACTGACCGAGGGTTTAAGTTACCCCTCTTTGTTCAACAGGCTAGAGTTCCTTATCTTTCCCTGGGTTGAGTTACCTACCTTTGTGTTACAGAAAACTCAGTTTCCTGAATTTCAGGGTTAAACAACTCAGGGTTTTCATTAAACCTGCTTCATGCAACAGACCCCTGATCCTGCCCTACAGGATAAAACCAGGTTTTGTTTTTCACAATGAAACAGTGCACCAACATACACGGCTACATCACAAGAAAGTGAAATTTTGAAAAAAAAACCTCATAGCCCAATTCCAGATACCCTTGCTGGCGTAGAAAACACTGCCATCAACGTATGTGTACTGATGTTGTCATCTTAGAGAGTATCACTGTTTCAGACTTCTGCAACAACGGGACGCATGTGGGATTTTTAAAGGGTGGAAAAGTATTCTCAGAGTTTGATTTTTTTACCTGCTGGTCCTCATCTGGTGAGGGGATGGTTGTAGATGGTCGGGTGGTGTCCGGTTTGCGAGCTGACGAATGTCTATTTTGTAAAAAATCTTTTTCTTGGGAGTTTTCCAACTTTATAGAGTTGGAAATGGGATTTGTGTCAGTCAGTAAGTAAGTCTTCGCATCAGGCCACATTTTGGCCGATGTTGATTAATGGGCCAGACACTGGATATGTCGGTTGGCCTCTAGTTTTTTTTCTCTATTCTAAAAGCCATGTTGGATTAACCAAACAAGCTTCTTTAGAGAGAGGATGCAGACTTGATGACAAATAAAGTATTGTGTCTCGTGCAACTCTGCTGTGATGAGGAGTTTAATAAGGTGCAAGGGTGATGCACGTTGGTCCCCAAAATGATTTGCTGTGTTGGTTGATGGCAAAGTCATTGAGCATTAACATCATATTGAGTTTGTGAATCTCTGCTGGTTGTTATGTCCCCTGTTCTGCTGTTGACTCTGACTTCTCCCTCTTCTCTGTTGGCTGCAGACGTGTCAGGAATGGAGCTTTGGAGAAGAATGTTGTTTGTAATTAGATTCTTCCTCCGATTATAAGCATTCCTGTCACTTGACTTGCATTTTGCGTTACAAATATTGCAGCAAATTTGATCTACATTTATTTTAGAGAAGTGGAACAATTAAATTAAAACTGAGTCTGCCTCGCCTTCACCTCGTCATGTGAACCATCTCACTCGGAATCTCTGACACGAGAATGGTGGGAGAGAGGGGGTTGTCATCAACGTGCTGTCCATGGATGATAAACCTTCACTGTTTAAGCTATTCAGTGTCAACTTAATCAGGCTATGTAGCATTAGCATCAGGTTTATGTCAACTTGTAAAGTTTAGAACAATTGTCAGCAGCTATCTTTCCTCTCCGTACTCCGCTCCACACATAAAAGCTTCTTGGATGATCTTCAGTTTACCTGTGCCCTTCTCTGCATGATGCATTCAGGTACAAGGCAGATATCTGACATCAGAGTTAATACCCCTGCTTCGGGCGGCAGCGCAAGTCAAATTTTTTAAAAAATCACGTTTTCCCGCAAAACAATTTTGTTGCTAGAATTTTGTTGGGAGGGCGCTATAAATTCAGTCGTGGCCAACCTTCCATCAAATTTTTAATCTGTCTGAGCAAACACACAAACTCCCCGAGTATTCCTTTGACCAATGTGAGCAACATCAGGCGTGCACAATGGCCATGCAGCATCACAGTGGTTAACACCTGGAATCAAAACATGTAACATGGCTTATTTAAAGAATCAAATTCCAGCTGTGATTTCTCTTAGATTACTTTTAATATACATTTGTGCTCAAATGTTTACATACCCTGGAAGAATTTATAATTGACTTGGGCATTTTTCAGAGGGTGTAAATGATTAGAAAAATACATATTTTTTTTGTTTGATAATAAATGTCCTTACCTTAACACTCATGAGTGGGAAAAAATCTTACCAATTTATATCCTCTGAAACATATCCAAAGAAACATCAAATTCTGCCAGGGTAGGTGAACTTTGGAGCATAACTGTAATGGGTAAGGCTGGGAAAAAATAATGATACACTGAAATATTGCAATATTTTCATATGCAGATCTCATATAGATATTTAAAAATGCGATATTGATCTATTTTACCAATGAAATCTTGCGCGATTTCATCGTTATCTTACAAATTCTCGTGGGATTTCACAAAAATCTGCGAGATTACATGACTGAACGACAAAATCTCGTGAGATTCCATCAGTAAAATAGATTGATACAGCATTTTAAATATCAATATGATATCAGCATATAAAAATATTGCGATATTTCAGTGTATCGATATTTTTCCCAGCCCTAATAAAGGGCCTTTTCCACTGCACATTTTCGTAACCCTTCCACACGGCATGGCACGCTTTATTTGTGTTTCCTCTTGGAAAACGTGTTACCAGCCATTACGATTTTTTGCACCCGTTTCAGAGCTAGCTCTAACCGCACTGAACCTACACAAAACGTGACGTACCTGACGGCTCTCCACTGCTTGGCCAAAGGAAGTTGTTGTCATACGCGTCATATGTGTTTCACCTCACCTCTTCTAAGAATATCTCGCTGTTTTCGGTGACAACAAGCCACAGATAAAACAACAACAGCAGTAACATCTCCACATCATCCAATGCCTCTATTGTTGTTTTTACTTTACTGACCACCGCGTGGCACGGCAGTGACGTCACGGCAGTCTCGACTGCGCCTACTCCACCCACTTCGAGGTAGAAGACTACTACTTCTGTGTGGAAACAAAAACCGTCCTGGTTGTCTTTAACATCTGGTGCTGTACGATGTACCGTGCAGCTGCAATGGAAAAGGCCCATAACGTTACTTTGTTTCACACACTGCTGAGACAAAGTTAAAAGGCATTTGACTTTATTTCGGATGTAAACTCCTTTAGTTTTTCTACCTATTTCATACCTTATTTGGGTGCATTTTGGGGGTTCAAATATTTTTAATTTAAACTAAGTCAGTCTGTTCTTTTTCTGTTAATATCTCCAGCTTTGGAGAACACCACTTTCACATAGCCCAGATGGAGCTGGAATAAATGTACAAACTAGGGATGCAAATCCCCACCAAGGAGGGCGATTCGATACGCATCTCGATATTCTGTCAGTAATACAATACATTCACAATACAGTGAAGCCTCCTGCCGATATGATGCGATTCACTAATGATTTGACTATTCGATTCGATTCTGCGATTCAAAATTTAACACAGAACAAATAATTTACACGTCTCCATCTGGTTTCTAAGAATCATCACAATCATTTTACCCTCTCCCTTTCCTTATGAAGGATGTTTTAATATTCATATTTGAATGTTTTCTTTAAATCAAACTAATAAATCATCTTAAACCGATGCAGTTCTCTCTGGTACAGACAGAGATGCTGTCAGAAAGTCTCAGTTTTGTTAAAGAATAAAACAAGATCATTTTCTCACCAGTTCTGCTTCTGCTCACCTCATATTTATGTTCATCGGTAGAACCAGGAGGATGTGGGGGGGATCAGTATCCACACCATGCCGCCCACCTTGCCATATTTGTCATGCTGCTGATGTCTTTTATACAGTAACAGCAGCCCGACATTGTTTTCAATCCACAGATTTCTTGTCAAGTTTTCCATCGGTCAATTATCGCCAAACTTTAAACTCGTGTCCTCAGAGATGCTAAACATGTCCTCTCCACCTGCTGTCTCCTCCCTCCGTGTTTGCTGTTTACTTGCTGCAACTGTGCCACCCGGCTCCCATGTTTTAAAAACGAAGCTTAAAAGATAGTGATGGTACGTTCAAGGCGCCTCGGAAAATTCTCTCGGAAATAATAATCAGTGTTACCATGGATTTTCAACGATTCAGACACACCACAAAAGATTTGTTGCGCAATTAGCCGCCAGTTGTATCCGATGCACACTGAAGCTACCGGTGCAGTCGCATCTCACACATCTTTGTCGGACCACCAATTCAGATTGGTGAATCTCTACATCCCTTGTACAAACTGTAGATATCTCTCTGCAAGCTTGTGAATATCAGGATAAACTGTTGTCCTTTAGTTCTAGTATTTTAATGGCTCTCCTCTGCTGAGGAAGGACTCAGCCAAACCACATGTACATGTACATGAACAAATGAACATGTGTTCAGTTGAACCTTCACAGCTTTTCGCCTGCAGGAACTGGAGGGTGTTCTCCAACTTCAGGGGGATCACACTCCTCAGCCTCCCTGGTAAAATCTATTCAGGGGTCCTGTAGAGGAGGGTCCATTGTATAGTCGAACCTTGGATTGAGGATGAGCAGGGTTTTCGTCCTGGTCATAGAACAGTGGACCAGCTCTACACCCTCTTCAGGGTCCTGTAGGAAACATGGGAGTTCACCCAGTCTACATGTTCTTTGTGGACTTGTAGAAGGTGTTCGATCGCGTGCCCCAAGGACTTCGGGGTGCTCCAGGAGTATGGACTACTGGGCCCCCCTTGTGCGGGTGGTCCGGTCCCTGTACGACCAGCGCCAAAGCTTGGTCCGCATTTCCGGCTGCAGGTTGAATCCATTTCCGGTGAGGGTTAGGCTCTGCCAAGGCTGCTCTTTGTCACCAATCCTGTTCATAATCTTTATGGACAGGATTTCCAGGTGCAGCCGAGGTGTTGACAGGATCTGGTTTTGAGGTCTCAAGATTTTTTGCAGATGATGCGGTTCTGTTAACTAAACTCTTCACTGAAAACTCCTTGGAGTTTTGAATGACATGGTTGCATCTGTGTTGTCAAGGCTTTTTGATACACGATGGCTACCACTGCTGCAGTACGTGTTTGAGCGAGTGATGTGCTAGAGCGGCGGTGGGGAACCTTGGCCTCATCCTGCAGGTCTTCCACTTGTCCTTGCTCCTACACACCTGATTCAAATCAATAATTTTCTGTACAGAACTTGATTGGCTGTTAGATCCATTTGATTTGAATCAGGTGTGCTGGAGTGGGAAGAAATGGACAACCTGAAGGGACACCGACCCTTGAGGACCAGGGTTCCCCACCACTGTGCCAGTGTACAGTGTTGGTTTGAATGAGATACCCAAATTTCAACGCTAGATGGCAGTAATTCTTTTGCAATATCTGTTTAATGGTTGACAAAAAGTTTCTTATTTCTTGTAGCCACAGCTATTTGGATATGGAGCAGCTGGCTGTGTTTGTAAGATACTTTGAAAAGGATACATTTTGGGAAGAACTACTTTGTTTGCTTCCTTTACCAGGGCGCACAACCAGACAAATTGTCTTTTAAAAACACCTCAATGCAAATTAATACATATGCAGACAAGTTACAACATTACGAAATACATGGCAGGGAAGGAGGTTGTCCCCGGAACCATGGTGGGGGAGAGGATACAGCTAAAAGTGCAATCCTCTACTGTTGGCCTGGACAGGGGAAGTAGGGGGGCGGGGGATGGCAAGGCAGTGAGATCAGGGGCGGTTTGTGGAAGTCTGTTTTTGTGTATGCGTAAATGACCAACACTTGTGTTCAGAGATGTTGTCTCAATGCAATGTTTGTTAAAGAAGCAGTACTCTACCATGGAAGGTTTTGATTACTTTTTGATAGCAGTTTTTCAATATTTATTCTTTTCAGATATTATATTTCATGATATTCTCTGGCTAACTTCTGATCAATGTTGATATTTTTGTCTCTTTTAAGAGGTGGAGAGGAGTTTCATTGACTCTGATCATTCCAGAGCATAACGTGGTTTGACAAATTTGAGTATTTTTAAAAAGATTTTAGAAACAATGGATTAAAACAAAAAATTTGTTTTTGGGCACAACCACTTGGTTTTATCAAATGCTCTCAAACCTTTCATGTTGAGTAATTTTATGTAAATGCATGTATTAAATTAAGGCAAACACCTATCTGAAGCCTAACAAGCAAAAACAATGTGTATGTTTTGTGGTGTGATTATAAATAACAGTTGTACCTAATCATATTGTGTGTTTAATTATTCCTTGAATGTCTTCCAGCTGCTGGTGACAAAGAAGTTCTTATTCCATAACTGAAGCCTGAGACTGGATATTGAGGAAGAACCAGAGCCAAAACCTGGATTATATAAAGGAGGAGAAGCAAGAACACTTGATTAGACGGGGGAAAGCCATTTAGTGGGCTGCAGGATGGTTTCACCAGGTTCGCAAATACTTCTTTTTCTGTGATGAATTAAGAAAAAGGAGAACCTCAGCGCTACAGGTCCAAATAATCAGACACTCCCAATACTAGTGAAAAGACATCATAGTCCTCTGACAATGAAGAATGAAGATGATGATTATGACTGCTGGCAGAAACCTTTATCAGATTCTGGATCCGAATCTGAAAGCAGCAGTAATAACTGTGAGAGGAAAAAGCCACTAAATCATGTTTAAATAGCCGAGTGAAATGCTCAGTGTGAGGTAAATTTCTCCAAAAGAAGTACATTTTACTATGCATGGAAATCCATACGGGAGAGCAAAGATGTGGCTGTGATGTTTGTGGAAAACGGTTTACTTTTGCCGCATATTTTAAAATTCACATGAGAATACACAGTGGAGGAGAGCAATTTAGCTGTGATATTTGTGGTAAAAGATTTATTTCTAAATCACATTTAAATAGTCATAAGATAATCCACACAGGAAAGAAACCATATGGCTGTGATGTATGCAAGAAAAGTTTCAACCAACTCACAAATCCCGATTGACACAGGAGACTCCACACTGGTGAGGAGACCATTTGGCTGTGATGTTTGTGGAAAAAGGTTCATGTTGAACTCACACCTTAAAGAACATATGAGACTCCACACTGGTGAGAGACCATTTGGCTGTGATGTTTGTGGAAAAAGGTTCATGTTGAACTCATACCTTAAAGAACATATGAGACTCCACACTGGTGGGAGACCCATTTGGCTGCAGTGTTTGTGAAAAAAGTTTACCGTGAATTTTTTTACCTTCCAAAACATATGAGAGCCACACTGGAGAGAAACCTTTTATCTGTCATGTTTGTGAAAAAAAATTACTGCCAAGTCAAGTTTAAAGACACATTTAAGAATTCACACTGGAGAGAAACCATTTAGTTGTGGTGTTTGTGAAGCAAGATTTGCACAAAACACCGCTTTATTAAGTTTCACTTGAGAACTCACACTGGAGAGAAAGTATATAGCTGTGATGTTTGTGGAAAAGTGTTCAGACAAAAGTCAAATCTAAAACAACATGTGAAAATCCACAGTGGAGAGAAATCATTTAGTTGTGATGTTTGTGAAGTAAGATTTTCAAAAGCACAACATTATTAAGACATGAGAACTCACACTGGAAAGAAACCATATAGCTGTAATGTTTGAGGAAAATTAATGCAGACTAAAGTCACATCTTAAGGATTCTTTATCACAGTGAGAGCTACTTGGCGGAGGTATGCGCTCTCCAAGTACTTTTCTACTAACTTGTCCAGGTTTAAGTTTGCGTCTGTGAAGTCTCCACTTGTGTCTTACTAAACTTCGCTTATGGGTGAAATCTCTTCCACAGAACTGACAGAAAAATGGTTTTTCTTAAGTGTGGATTAGTTAAAGTTCAGTTTGTTATCAGACCAGCCAGTGAGCGGAGGCATCATTTAACCAGATTATTGAATGTTTGATGACATATTAATGATGATATCATATTGCAGGTCACAGAAACTTTAGTGTGTCAGAAAGAAGGTGGGCACTTAAATGGCATCCACATCCAGGAAGTTTCTTGTGTAAATAACAGTGAGTTGTGAATAGTTGTCA
>JALJCO010014088.1:0-49813 GCA_023101725.1 Atherinomorus stipes
CATGTTCAGTCTCAGCGAGGACAGGGTAAACATCTGTTAAATCATAATTTAAAACATCAAGCCCTTTTTCTATAATAACTTTCAGCTAAACGAAAGAAACAATATAACCAAAGTTGGAGGGCAGCATTAATGAGTGGGCAGTTCAGTTTGCAGTTGCTGCTAAAAATGACAATGGTTAATGGGTTAAAATGTTACAGTAGTTCTCAAAGCCTGCAAACCATTCAGAATTTAATATATCTTTGCCTGTCTAAAATAACAATCAAATTATTTAGTCATGTTCCAGTATTTCATATCTGCAAGGGGCAAAAGTGCATGTTTACCTCAAAGATTTACATTTCATTTGGAGGTAAAGTTACAGTAGTGTCAGTTAGAGACAATCAGTGAGTGTGCAAGCTTTTTATTTGATGACCAGACAAAATGTTTGGCAAACATATATTTATGATAGTGTATCTTGACACCTTCAAATGAAATTTCGGAATTTCCGAAGACCAAATATTTGTCAGGAAGGAAAATGACATGAGTTTGGACTGCAATGGCCCAGTCAGACATGCAGACATGATGATACTCAGGAATGTAGACTAGTTGTCAGTAAACAGAAATCACCCAAGGACTCACACCACGAAAGCAAGCATTTCTTATAATGATTTCAAATTAGCATCAGAAAATCAGTAAGCAATGTGTGCTGGTCAGACTGCAACAAAAGAAAAAAAAACATTGTTTAACTGAATCAGAACTGTGCATCTGGTATTGGCTAAAATCAGTATACACAGTTGTTCTCAAAATTATTCATATCTTCCCATTAAATAAGGAAATAAATCAGCCATCAGTGAAATAAGTTGAAATTGAACAAAGTGATAATACATAGAAATATGATGAAAATCGTAATAGTGATTTTGAATGTGCTTTATGTACAACTCCACTACTTCCTGAACTTGCAGCTCCTTTATTTCCTGTTTGTTTGTTCAATAATGAAAGACAAGAGGCAAAGGAGCTGGCTTAGGTTCAGGAAGTAGTGGATTTGTGCATAAAACCCATTGTGTTTCAACAGAAATATTATAAGCAAAGAAACAAAAAACAAAACATGTAAACAAGCATCATGGGGCTTCTGAACTAGAATTTTTGTTGAGCAACCCTTTGAGACAATCATTGCAATCAAGTGTTTCCTGTAACATTCAGTAAGATCTCTGCACCTTTTGACAGGTGTTTGGGCCCACTGTTCATCAGCAATGTACTCTAATTTGTCTGGGACAGTGTTGTTTGTTTGTTTTTTTGTTTTTCAATCTTTTCAACAACAATTGAAAAGCAATATTTTACTTCAATAAATTGTAATTTTGCAAATGTTTAGTTATCATATTTTTAGTTTCTTGATATTTGAACAACTGTTGTGAATTTAGTATTTTATTTAATTGGAGGGTATGAAGCTGATCAAGAAAGCTGGTTCTGTTCTGGGAAAAACTCTGGAGCCGCTGGAGCTGATTGTTCAGAAAGGAATGCAGCACAAGCTGATGAAGAAGATGGAGAATTCTTCCCAACCTCTTCACAACACGGCGAAGAATCAACAAAGTGTGTTCAGTGGGAGGCTGCGTCAGGTTCGCTGTAGGACGGAGAGATACAGAAATTCATTCCTGTCAGCAGCATCACCCTGAAGAACAAGACTGATTGATTGATTATTGTTGTACTGTTAGTTTTACATTTATGTATTATTATGTTGTATGTAATATTGT
Source organism: Atherinomorus stipes (assembly GCA_023101725.1). Lineage (NCBI taxonomy): Eukaryota > Metazoa > Chordata > Actinopteri > Atheriniformes > Atherinidae > Atherinomorus > Atherinomorus stipes. The sequence continues at coordinate 1,725 of JALJCO010014088.1, forward strand.
TTAAAAGGAGAGAGAGAGAGAGAGAGAGAGAGAGATATACAGTATATCAAATTTCCCCTCTGAGATAAATAAAGTATTTTTCACTTAATTTAATTTCATGAAAAATTTTGAGGATGACTGTGCATATATATATATATATATATATATATATATATACATATATAAAAAAGGCACAGAAAGGCCACGCAAGCAAGTTTATTTGTACTGTAGCACATTTCATGTACAGGACAGTTCAAAGTGCTTTACATAAAACATTAAAAGCATTACAGCAGGATACAAAAGAAAATCCATTAAAAAGTAAAGGAACGAAAGGATAGAAGCATGATTCAAAATGAAAAACAAAAGATGCAGTATCTTTTGTTGTATAAAGTTTCCCATTTTCACACTCATGCAAAACGAAATCTGATGATGCTTTAGGACGTCTATACGGAAAGATCCTGGACGTTCATAATCTTCCAAATATCTCCTGAATGTTCACATTTACTTGGTAAAACGATACAAAAAACAAAATAATCTCATTCCACATTTCTCATACTGAAGGTTCTTACCTCTGCTTCTCTTTCTTTGACTTGTAACTTCTGCTGCCTCTTGGCGAGGAATCCCTTGGAAAAGAGGTTTTTAATCTCAGTGGGACTTTCCTGAGTAAATAAAGGTTAAAATAAAAAAAAATTTAAAAGAGGAATACTGCTTATACTGTACTAATATGACACTGAGCAGATGGTCTTAAACTAAAATGTTAATGTCTTAATTTCAGCCTGTATCATTTTTGGGAAACTCAGATTTCATTCAGTGTTAATAAGTATGGCTTTTCATCAGAGATTTTATGCTTTGTCAAGTAAAATACCTGCTGTGAAAAAGATCTGCAAGCCATTAGATTGACTAAAGGAACCACAAACATTAGCTATAGTTAAGACACTTACTGTAAATACGTCTCAAACACCATGCAGAGTTTATTTGCATCATTTGCTTCTTTTTGCAAATATTGCCACTGCCCTCAGAGTAGAATTCTCCATAAAAACATAACACTGAAATCAGAGCAACTCCAGTAAAGTTAATGCACAGCATAGACAGGCTTTCAACTCACCCAGAAAGCATCCTTTAAATAAAACACATCTGAAAGACAGATTTCTAATTACAGCCCATTTAACAGTGGATTAAATGAAGTGATATACTGCCTGTGACAGCAGGCTCAAGGCTGCAAGGTGAATCAATACTGCAGGCTGCCGCTGCTGCTTCTCTGACTGTGGAGGAACGGCACCACAGGGGTGCCCCCTCACAACTTTGACTTCCCAATATCTGCATCACTCTGTGAGAGAATTGCCTGCAGCTGCATCTGTTGCTCTGAGTTCAGCGGTACACCTAAAGAGCAAGGAAAGCCTCACTTCCAAACAACCTGGTAGCAACAAACTGGTCAACAAAGTTCAGGGTTGAGAAGTTTAGAAGAAGACTGAATCGAAGAGATGGCTGCTTTCTTTGTGAAGGAAGCGAGGATCATTTCAGATCATTGAATCCTGCTCATAATATTTATTTTTGCAAGTTCAATAAGTGCAGTGTCGAGGAACGGCAGGGATACACATTGACACTGAAAGTCAATAAAACAGTGGGTGGCAGCTACATGGAAACAAGGCGTTTTTATTGTAAATGTGTTCTTTTGAAATGTGAGTGTTTAATTCTTTAAAGCAGCGCAGAGCACCACCTAAGATGCAGTTGTTGAAAATGCTGTTTGTTTTCAAAGTCAAAGTATTATTTTATGCTCCGCTCCATCATGCTATGAACGCATCGATTAAAAGAGGCAGGGTTCCCGCTGAATGTGGCCGGCTATCTGAATGGGAACTGCAGGGACATGAGTCGAAGACTTCAGCGGATGGCTCAGCGTGTTGGCCCACTTACATCTGTGGTGAGGAAACAAACAGGGGCGCAGTGCAGCTCATATTGAGTAAGAGTGGTGAGCTGTCATGGCACTGGCTCAACGGCCTCTGAGGGAGGCCGAGTGGCTATTTTTAGGGATGTGGTCAACGCAGGGGGAGGGGTATTGAGAACTTCCACTTCATGGATTTTTATTGACCAAAGCCATTAGTGTTTCACCAAGCTGAAGGCAGAGACAAGAAATCAATAAAGGTCACACTATTAGTGCGAACTAAAAAGTTACATACAATTTAACTTGCTGACGTTTATTCTGCTGCTTGTTAACCAGTCTGGACCCTGAGAGGGAGGCAGCCTGGCATGATCTGTTCAGCTTGGGAAGTCTTTAACGCCCTGAGGGAGACTCAAGCAGCTGAGGGAATCATTTTGCATTCTCTGTGCTTTCTACAGTCTAGACAGACATACACTGCCCTACACACATGTATTGTCTAAATGCAACATTGCTCTCATCCAACAGCATGCAAACACTATAAAATAAGCTTACAGTGCATATGAGCAGATTTGAAATGGCATATTCTGTTTGGTTAGCTGAACACAGGGAGTAAATAAGGAGACTAGCTTGAAAAAAACAAAAAACACTTTGCAGTAAAAAGAAAGCTCCTCTCTGCTCTGGCTGGCATGGTGAAGTTCAGAAAGTCTAGTGGGTTAATAAGCAGTACGAGTTGGAGACGTCCCCAGGTGCCTAATTCACCATTGCACTCCCTGTGCATTTCAAGCATGCTTGTTCAACTGTAAGGTGTTGTTCAAGAAAATTAGGGTGTGACGTGATGGCATATCACACTGCAGGGACATTTTCATGGACCAGTGACTTAGCAGACTGATGAGATGAGACTTGATAAGACCAGGCTGAAATGTGAAGTTGGTTTGCCGCACCATCCTTTTCCATTCTTGGGTCCCTGGACGAAGAGTGGCATTAAACTCTGTGATATTGATCAGAGTTTTTCTACAGAGAAAAGACAACTCAGCACGTCTTCCTTGATGCTGAAGCAGTAGAAGTAGGCAATCATTTTATTTTTGCTTAAGGCAAAAAAACTTACTTGACTTTATCTATTCATCCGTTCACGGTTGAGATCAGAACTTTTCATTCACTAGAAACAAACACATCAACCTTTTTAGTCACTGTCCTAAATTAAATCAGACTAAGGCCCAATCCCAGTGTTCCCACTACTTTCAACCACTAGCCCTTACTCACTACCACTAGCCCCTATCACTACACCCTCGAATTGAAGCGTAGGGCTTTATAATCTTCCCTAGGAATTGGGACACCACTTGCTGCATTTACATTCAGGCACGTAAGTGACTGCATGGTGACGTTTGCACATACGTCTCACCATAACGACACACCTAGCAACAACACAGAGTTAACAGTTGCGGTCATTTTTCATTTTTTCATCATTCATCATGCTTTGGTTGATTAGTAAACGAAACAACCACATGGGGAAGAAGTCGCCCTGACGACTGTTGTCTCTTGTAAACTGCCGAAAAGCCTTCGCAAGCTTTTCATCAGTATTTTAGCCTAGCTTACATGGCTAGTCTGGCTAACGGTATGAACAACTGTGTAATATGTACATTTGGGAGTTTTCTTCTCCGAGTCCTGTCGCTCTCCGGAGGCTGCTGTTGTTCCCTTTTCTCTGGCCCTTCCTCAGCAAGTCAGCATCTGACGTCCCTCACTCTGAAGGGCTAGATTCATACCCCCTACCCCTCCTTATGTCCTCTACCCCTACATGCAAAGAGGAATTGGGACAGCACTACTTTCACGGCAACGTGCAAAATTTAGGGGTAGAGCTAAAAAGTAGGGCTAGTGGGTGTATTGGGACGCACCCTTAACTTAGCCTATTTTAGGTCAGTTTGGATTACCAAAGTTATTTATATTTGCTAAATGCCGCAGTAATGAGAGAGAGAATATTTCAGATAACTTTTTAATTCATGTAAGAACTTAGATTGACAAAAACATTACTATCCTTAAACAATGTGGGAAGCCCAGAAGCCTCATGTACGGAGGATTGCATAGCTTCCATACTGAAAGATGTGCAGCCAAAAGTGGTACATTTTCAGATGTATGAATGAGCACAGCTGCACGTCACTTGAACAGTTCTTCAGTGCTGGCAGGGTGAGAAAATGGTCTTCCTGTGATGTCACCTTCCAAGGACACCCACTTCACGGGCTGTCTCCTATTATATGGAACTTGGCCATCAGTTTGGAGGTGGTAGGGCTCTTTCTATATTATACTGCAACTGAGTTTTGCAGAGCACCAGCTTGAAGCTGTCCAATGGCACTGGCCCTATCCAGATCAGTCAAAAGTGGCATGTTTGGAACAGACAACACCTGACAATTGTTGCAGGGTGCATGCTTACAGGTTCTGCTAATCAGGTGCCAACTAGGAACCTGGTTGTAAGCACCTTTGGTACCAGAAGCTCAAAACAAGAATCAATATTGGCAGAGAAGATTTAGCAATTGTTTCATGGACACAACCCACACACTCAGCTCTGCTGTTCGTCTTAGCAGAGCTGAGGAAAGGAAATATTGAGGCTTTCCAGGTGTAAAGGTTTTTTTTGCCCGGAAGTATACAACAAAGAAACAATCCACTGCAACAAAATGTTTGTGCTATTTATTTATGTACTTTGCACTCATATATCAAAAACTTGCAGTTTGACCATTGAGGTTAAAAAAAAAAAAAAAATATGAGGGGACAATATAGTGGTGGGAAGTTGTTCGTGTAAGTAGTGTTGCATCAGATGACGAGAGCTGCAACCAGTTAGTATGAAACTAGAAGTCAGTGAGAATGAATATTCTTGGACACTGTGTTTGTGTCTTGCAAACCCAAACCACTGATATTTTCAGGATTTAAACTTGCAATATTTAGCTCGAGTGTCAGGAGAGCTGAGAACGAGAACGATTGTAACTGTATACTTTGAAGCTTTTCTGTGAAATTACATCACATTGTTCCATGAACCAATCTAAATATTTCATGATCCGTCATGAGAGCACCTTGACACTGAAGGGTAGTTGACTTGCTCTAGAAGCCAGCCTTCAACAAGAGATGAAGAAAGAAACAAACAAAAGCTGCTGTCAAGATCAAGGGAAGCTTCCTCGGCCATTAAACGCCTAACAAATTGTATAAAATTGCCAACGGGACAATCTTACCTCGCTCCTGTAGATTGATGAAGCACACTTTGATGCACTCCAGACAGAAAAATTATACAACAGGGACAGATGGGAGACATTGTCACTTACCTGAAAAGGAGGTTTAAAAAGGACAAGGAATGAAATGTGATTGAATCACCTTTGGATTAAACAGAACAAACACACCACAGCTTACCGCAGTAACATTTCATCCTGGTGTAACTACCTCTCAATGAAGTGCAAAACAAACTCTCCTGCATGATAATCCAGGCCAGCAGGATAAGCGGTTCATCCTACACCCTCCTCTGAGCTGCTCTGTGATCAGGCAGACCACCCTGATCATAGCAGACCCTCCTCATCCTCTCCACTCCTTTTAACTGCTGCCACCAGGCAGAAGGTAAAAGGTCCCACTGACACAGAAAAAATCTTTTTTTTTTTAATTGTTCATACCATCTGCAATAAAAACTCTGAACAACCTGAAATAGACATTTCACATTTAAATACTCCCCTTTTATCTGTTGCTGTATGAAGCCATGTTTATATTGTTTAATGTCTTTATGGTACAATATTACACATTTTAAAATCACTGCACATCACAGTGATTGGTAATAACTATCAAAGTATTCAAAGTATTCAAAACTGGCGTAACACACTACACCAGTTTTAAAATCACTGCATTGGCTCCCCAGCATTTCAGGATTGATTTAGGTTCTTTTAATAGTTTATAAATGTCTTAATGGTCTTGGGCCTTCTTATTTATCTAACCTGCTTTTAAACTATGTACCCTCGCGGACCCTGGGTCCTCTGGTACTGGCCTTTTAGTTGTCCCCAAAGTCAGGACAAAAACCCACAGCGAGGCTTCTTTCCACCATTATGAGCCTCATCTGTGGAACAGCCTGCCAGAGAACCTCAGGGCTGCAGAGACTGTTGATGTTTTTAAGAGGAGGCTCAAGACCTACCTTTTTAATAAAGCATTTAATTAATTTGTCACTTATATTTTCAACTGTTTTATTCATTGATTTACTTTTTTTTTTTTTTTACTGTATCATTATGGTTCTGATTTTACAAAGGCATGTCGTATTAGTTGTTTTTATTACTTTAAGTCCATATTTTAAAACCGTTAACATGAAATGTCCCGGCTCAAAAATGTTCATCCTGTGTACTTACAAGTAGTTTCGTGTTCTCTAGTCAGACATTAATAGTGAAAAACATAAGGGTTGATTTTACCATGACAGTTTCTGCGAACAGCTGTTGCCTTAATCAAAAGTTGTTGCTTATACTGACAGCGCCTGACGCTGAATTTACAGTTTTAATGAAAGGAATGGATGAAAGTGATTGAGGTTATGGACGGACTAAAAATCCTCTAATTGGCTTCAATTCAAGGCTCAGAAGAGGAAACTTGGTGGAGGCATACAGTCTCAGGATGCCAGTGATCCAAAGAACTTCCTGAAATCAGGGCTGGACTGGGACAAAAATCGGCCCGGGCATTTTGAACCGAGACTGGCCCACCAGATATTGATGGAACGACGATGACACCTCTGAATAAAAAAAACAAGTGCTTGCTCACTGTCTTGTTTGTATGTACTTGTCTAATTTAGCCTACTTGTACACTTAAACCTAAACCTCCTCCCTCCGTCTAAAGACATATACGTTAGGTAAACAGGTCTCCCTTAAAAAAGAGAGGGTATGTCTCAATCAGATTTACCTGTATAGATAAAGGTTAAATAAAAAGATAAATAAAAACCATCCTCCCAGTCCTGCTATTCTCTACAGTAGCCTACTAAGTGGTCTATAATGAACAAGGTGACAAAAACTACATTATCATCAGCAGGCTGTTATAATAGCCAAATCTTGTTTCATAAAAACAAACATGAACCAGGTGAAAAATGTAACCAGTGCACTCTATTTCTCTTTTTATCTGAACTTTTTTAAGAACAAGTGCAGCCCCCACCATACTCATGCCATATAGTCCACTATTACAATCTTACTCCCAACAGGCTTGAAAAACTGGATGTAGCCAGATACCAGCAACCTTAAAGGTGCCATGACATCAAATTTAACTTTTCTGGGGTTTTGGGTGTATAATATGATCTGTTGTGCACTGATGAGGCCATGTGAATGTCAAGAGTGAATATCAAAGTTCCTGTTTATGGTCTGTCAGCTTTGTCTCTCTGCTCAGAAACGGTTGAATCAGACAGCAGGCTATCATTCTACGTAGTTCTATCATTCTACGTAATTTAATTGCTCCAATAAGAGCACACTATCAAGTAAACAGGGCCCCCCCTCTCTCTCTCTCTCTCTAACGGTCTATGCACCGTCCACTCCCCACCGCCCCTCTCTGTCTGATTCAGCTGCGTGTATGGAGCTAGTAGTAACTTCTGTGCAGTCAGGTCTGGGTTTTCAAACAAATGGATTTAAAAGAAAACTTCTGCAGCAACTGAGGGAGGCGACCACAACCTTGTCATTACCTGTAAGTTTATTTATTTTCTAAATGCTGTCTTGTCTGATAAACGTAGCTCACTGTCTGAAGTGCCCATGTTGCTAGCAGTTAGCCTTTAGCAAAGTCCGACCGCAGCTTGACCTAGATTCTCCAAATAAGGTCATAGCCAAATAAGGTGTAGCCAATCAAAATGAAGTCAACATGGTCTCCGGGAAAAGCTCCATATCATCACCGGACCCAACTGTATTACTGAGGAAGTGAGGTCTGGCGTTTCAAAACAATACTCCGCTGTAAAAATGCCGTTTTTTTCTTTGGAGTATTTACATATGCAGTAATGCCAACAACATAAACTAGTTTTTAACTGCTATGTCATCACTCCTTTAATATCAGTGCTCCTGAACTATACAGCTGTTCATGAACTGGGTAACCTCTCCATCACATCATGTGATGATAGTTAAATAATTTAAATATCACAGCTACACACTGGAAGTCAGGTTATTATCTTTATCACAGAATAATATTCCATAAATGACTGAAATATGGCGATTAAACAAACCCTCGGGAAACACCAGTTAATTATTTTCTCCTGATGCAACCGTTTCATTTACTGGACTTGCTCTAAATACCCTTTCAAGTTCAGCTCTCAGAAAACACGACGTTAATAAAACCTAAGAATGACGAATTCTTTTTACTACTGAGAATCACCGTTATCGACAGTATTCAGCTCTGCGCGTGCCTGCGATGTAGGCGACACATCGGCGTAGCAAGAGAAATATTCTAGCTTATTTCCACATTCACCTCCCTGGTAGATTTATAAAAACTCTGATATCTGTGTCTGTCTCAGCTGACGATGCGCGTGCGCGCGCCCTGCGCGATGCACAGCCTGCTTATAACTACTGACTTTCAAAGAGTTAGCAAGCACAATAAAAATGAACTAGACTACAACCAAACTTGATTTATATCAAACCCAGGTAGAGTAGTTCATCACCTCTTACCCCCCACCAGGGTCCACCGCGGGTCTGCCCACCTGCCGGCCTTCGTCACCTGCGGCTGAAAGTTCCTCTACAGCCTCCAGAAAACTTCTGTGTTATTTTAACGCATTTGGCAGCATCTGTATGAAGAGCTAGCCTCTTTAATTCCCAATTTTCCCCGTGAAAACTTCCCATGTTTTGCTCTTCCTGCAGTTCTCTGTATGATTGATTGATTGACCGCGGTGGCCCAAGATGGAGGGGGGCATCGGCCCTCAGCTGTAATTGGTCCAGCACACAACCACTCAGGAATAATGGGCCGACCTGTACCAATAGGTATGATGACTTATGCCATCGACTACAAAAGCTACCATATTTTAAAAAAAAAGTGGTGGGGGGGGGGGGAGGTGTTGGGGGCTTGGAGCTCACGGGCCCTTCCCCGGCCCGAGCTACCACTCAGGAGGCACGAGGGCATGGGCAAGAGAGAGGAGGTGGGTATGTGAGAATAATGAATGAGAGTGTGAAAGGAGGAAATGTGGGAGGGAGGAACTTGGGCAGGAAGAGGGAGGAGATGTGGGTAAGTGGTTGGAGGAAAGGGGGATGGAGGGAAGGAGTGGCATGCTCGTGAGTGTCTGGTAGGGATGGTCGGGAGGGGCTGAAGGAAGGAAGGGGCGGGAGTGTGATAGGTCAGAGGGGATGGGCGGGGCTGGACATGTAAGGGGGACTGTATGGGGTATTGGGGGTATAGGGAGGTGGGGGCGTATGTGTGGGGGGGTGGGGAGGGGTTGGTGCAGTTATGTGGGGGGAGTGCATGTGTGTGTTAGAGGGTATGAGGCGGGTGGGGGTAGGTGTGGACGGTAGAGGGAGGAGAGTGTTGGGGGTGGAGAGAGGAGTGAGTGTGGGTATGTAAGGTCGGAGGGAGCGGAGTGGGTGGGTGTATGTGTGTGTGGGGGTGGTACACGGAGGTGTTGGGTAGGGCTGGGCGGTGTGGGCGGAGGTTCGTATCTCGGTATTCGTGCCGGGCATCTTGGTGTCGGTGCGGTGCGGTGTGGCTGCGGGTTGGTTGGGGGCCGGGCGCTTGGTGGGGGGTGCGGTTTTGTTTGTGGCTTCCGGGGCTTTGTATGCGGGGCGGGCGCAGGGGGGATCTGTATCTTGTGTGTGGTTGCTCTTGCGGTATTGATGTCTTGGGTGCCCGTGTCTCGATGTGGAGGCGGTGGCGGTATATCTTTCAGCCCTAGTGTTGGGGTAGGTGTGTGGGGAGTGTGTGTGTGAGTGTGGTGGCGGGGGTAGGGGGTGATAGAGGTGGTGGCGCCCTGGTGTCAGGTGTGTGGGGCAGGGACGTTGGGGTGGGGGCTGGCCTGCCCTGGGGGGGGCGTCGTCTGGGGGATCCGGTCCTCCTGGGTTTCGGGTTGGGCCGCCCGGGTCGGGGGGGGGGGGTGGCTGCTCCTGGGCGCTTGGGCCCTGGGCCCGGCGCTGTCTCCGCTCCGGGGGACGCCCGGCGCCCGGTGGGGGTCGGCAGCTGCTGGTCTTGGTCCGCTGGGGCCTGGGGCCCCCAGACTGCGGGGGCTCCGGCTGGGGCCGCCTTTTGCCGCCCTTCGGGGGATGCACGTCCGCTCTTTGGGGGGGGGGGGGGGGGGGTAGCTGGGATCTGGGCCTCTGGGTGGCTGCTGGGGGCCTGGGTCGTGAGCCTTGCGGGCTTCCTCCTCCTTGCAGAGACGAGGCTGCATCTGCATGACTGTATCACCACGGAGCACCCTTTATTATGCATGTTGACACTGTGACACTGCTTCCCATTGCGATGACTAGGTTGTACCTCTTCTCTACTTCCCATTGCGCTGACTAGGTTGTACCTCTCTCTCTGCGTAGTTCTTCGTGTGTTTGTGTGTGTTTGTATGATCTGAGGATATTTAAGCCACCTGCAGGTCCTCCTGTAGGGGATTGCTTGTTTTGTTTTCCAACAGAGACCTTGGTTGTTTAGGGATCGCGGTACAGATGTACCAGTGAACTGTGTAAGTGGATTCATGTTTTCTCTCCTCTCTCTCTTCCTCTTCCTTACTCCTTTCTCTCTGTTTCACTTTCTATCATTACCTCTGTTAACTTTCATTTCTCCCTTGTCAGGCCCAGCAGTATGAAATGGAATGGTGTAATAGACAAATGTTTAAATAAAGAAATAAAATGAATAAACATGATATCAAGTGGAGCCTTATGTTCATAAAGCTCCGCTTGGTAAAGCAAAACTGTTCAACAGAATAAAGCAATCAGATTTCCATTCTGCTTGCTTCGATGCTGGACAGGACAAGTAAAGAAAAAAAAAAAAAAAAAAAAAAGCCCGGCAGGCCCAAAATCACCGTCGGCCCACCGGGAAAATGCCCGGTACGCCAGATGGCCAGTCCAGCCCTGCCTGAAATACTTAAATAAATGAATGATATGAAGGACATGAGATAGCTTTAACAGCAGGACCCTAGTGAATACACTTAGGATGCACAAAGGAAATAAGACTAAATCTTTGTAGGGGCATTTTACATTAAAGAAGCTCTATCATGTTTTTCAAACGTTCCAGAAGTCAACTACAGGTATTAAACATGTTTCCTTTGCCACTTTAGAAATTAATTTGGTGCCAAATATTAGGTTTTTATGTGTAATTTCTAACTCGGAGGTAAAACGGCTGACTGCACTGAACCACTTAACTTTTCAACATGTGGCTACTGGCTACTCACATTTCATGTTGTCGCCCCGTAACAGTCACAGATTCTGAAGGGTCAAGGATATTTGTGTAACACCGGCAACGTAACTCACATGGATGAATATTAAACGCTGGATGACCGGACTCTGATCAAATTGGATCACCCTGTTATGAAGCCGTATTCGCTCGACCCATGTCTGATAGGACTTTGAAGTACAGTTCCTCTAAACCCTGGATGAAAACTTATGTTAGCTTTTGGCTGCATGTCTCAGAGAAAGTCTTCTTCTAATACCTTCTGGTAGGCTGTTCTCTTCCTCCTCAGAGAATGGATAGGTTAGGATTCTACAGTCTCTCTCAAAGAAAGTGGGTGTCTTGCTACGGTGCTGCAAATGTGTATTTGACGCTTCATGATTGGTGTCAACTATCTACATAGATAGGGAGTAAGGCACCCATTTGGAGGGAGATAAAGCTTGGACTGAATATTCACATAGATTATTCAATGCATGAATGAAGAAAAATAATGACTCATTTGAAGTTTTTATGAGGAAATAGCACATTAAAACAGTTAAAAGCACATAAAAGTCCATTTTTTTTATGATACGGCTCCCTTAATAAAGATTAAATGTACCAGATTTTGTCAAATGGCTATTTTTCAATCTGCTGTTCCTGGAAAAAAACAAAAACAATAACAAAAACAAAAACACACCAAAAAATACTCCCAAACTTGAACAGCAAGACAAAAACATTCAGCTCAAACTATTGTATAAACTGCTGATGAGAACAGACATCGCCTTCTCAAACTCCATCACGTCTTGGATGGGTTGTACTGAAACATGAATTTCCCCTCGGGGATCAATAAAGTATCTTTGATTTGATTGATTTGATGTCCAGTGATATTCCAGAAATCTGAACTAAATAATTTGACGAAAAAGAAACCCTTCTTCACTATATGGGATTATGTGTGCTTAATCCACCAGAATTCACACAAACACAGAGACACATTTTTGAGACTCTGGATAAAGGAATTATAACAGTTTATACTAGCCTCGACTTACAGTATATATTTTTCCAAAAGGAAATTAAAAAAAAAGACTTTAAATAATCCCTTTATGTGCATTATATAAACTGGAAACAGGGTACCTCTATGTTGAAATTTGATTAGGTTTTTTGGCTTTGTTTGAAATGCCAAAATACTGTGTTGTACTTTTTTGAGATGTTCGTGTTTACATAAAACAGAAAACCCAATAAAAACTGTTTTTTGGGGGAAAAAAAATAAAAATAATAATGGATTAGATTTATACTGCGCTTTTTCTTGCAGGACACTCAAAGCGCTCCACAGTAGATCCATTACTCAGTCATACTTGGTGATGGTAAGCTACATATGTAGCCACAGCTGCCCTGAGGCGTGGCAGCAATTTCACACCTACGGCCCCTCCAACCACCACCAGAACATTCACACACCTTCAACACACCACTGGAGGCAAGGAGGGTTAAGTGTGTTGCCCAAGGACACAACGACATATGGCTGGGGGATCGGGATTTGAACCACCAATCCTTTGATAATTAGCCGACCTGCTCTACCACCTGAGCCATGGCCAGAGAAGATGAAATACCACACATATACAATAAACAATGAAGATAAAATATACACAAACTACTAGAGAGTAACAAGAGAAGACCATAGACAGGGATTATATACAAGGACACCAGAAGTCAGTCAGCAGGGCATGGACTCAGACCATCACCTGCCACAACAGTGTATGATGCAAAATATGTCCCTAAGAGAGTCTCTCAATGATGATGTAAACATAGAAATGACCTGCATCGTTACATGCAAACAACATAACTAGATTATTACTTATCCAGATTATAGGCACTAATGTAGTCATAATATGCTGTTTACATGGCAGTGTTTTAATCAGAGTAATGTCGTAAAAATCTAGCCTGGTACACCAGCCTGACTAACGCCATGTATGAGATACACGGCAAGTCAGTCTGGGCTCCCTCCATTGGAGACTGATTCCACTCCGGTAAAAAATTGACCGGACCAATCACAGCGCAGCAGTAGAATTATTAACAGATGAACGTTAAACTCCTCCGACATCTCCACCGCTGTTTCTGCTCTGTTTTGGTGCGTAACTTACAGCTTCCGGGTCATAGTCACATGACGTGCGACACAAACGCTTTCTCATATTAGTAAACAATGCTGACATGTAACAGAGTATTTATGATAATAAAACCAAACATTCTATGTTAATATATACAAGAAAACTACATTAAATAGAGAGGGAAAAACGTGTAAACGCTGACTTCCGGCGTCGCCATAGCAACGTAGCAACAGAGTGCCGAGCTACGCCAGCTACAGTCACTTCTGATTGGTTCTCTCCGGTTCACTTTCCTCCTGTTAGTCCCGCCTCTCGTCTCGCATTGGAAATCAGTCTCCAACGGAGGGAATCCAGACTGACTTGCCGTGTATCTCATACATGGCACTAGTCAGGCTGGTGTACCAGGCTAGTAAAAATCCATTGAGGTGAAGAGCCTCGTGGAGATGAAAATGTAAGTGCTGAATATGAACAGTGTTCGTAAAAGGTTCAGTAAGAGTTCAGTCACTGCCAGTTTCAGTTGTCGTGTACACACATGCTTCCATTATGCTTCATGCTTCATCAAAAAGTAACAAAGTTACCATCTCATCATAGCATGACAGAGTTCATTCACAGGGGCCCTTTTTCATCGACAATGTGGTTCCCACCCATACAGCCACCATTAGGCTACCACATGCACCCCAACACTTGCAATAAAGAATTTTGCCACAAAATAGTCTTCAGACAGAACAAAGAAATTGTTTTTATTTTATTGGCTGCTATTTCATTAATTATAGTTAAAACCATGTCAGTGGTGGAGGGGATTCTTAGTTCCTCTGCTGTGTGAGGTTTTTAGATGGGTAACTCTGCACATTGCTTTACTATATGAGGTATGAATGAGCATTTTAGGAGATGGATGCTGATTGATGTGTTTTTTTTTTTCTTAAAGGGCTCATTTTATGCATATTGACTTTCTAAGTGCTTAAAATGGTCTTCTGGGGTGTTTTAACTTACAAAGAGACTAAAAATGCCCATAAAAACAACTTCACTGTTATTGAGCGTCTTTAAGACTTTTAAATGATGCATTTTTTACGATCAATACGACTTTCTCATTTTATTCACACATCACTGGCTGGTCACTCCAGTCTGGAACATCATCCACCTTGGGAGTACATTTGGACCACAAGCTGGACTGGTCGGCAGGCGAGCGCTCAGTACAAGAAGGGACAGAGTAGACTCTACTTCCTGAGGAGGCTGAGATCTTTTAATGTCTGCAGTGAAATGCTGAACATATTTTATCAGTCAGTTGTAGCCAGCACTGTGTTTTTCGGGGTCACCTGTTGGTGGGGCAGTATGACCTTGAGGGACAGAAACCGGCTGGATAAGCTGATCAGAAAGTGTGGGTCAGTGATGGGAGGGCAGGTGGACTCTGTGGGAGCTGTGTTGGAGAGGAGGATGAGGATTCTGATGCAGAGCATCCTGAGCAACAGCAGGCACCCTCTACATGACGGTCTATCTGCTCAAAGGAGCCACCGCAGTAGCAGGCTTCTCTCCCTGCGCTGCAGAACGGAGCGCTTTCGGAAGTCCTTTCTTCCTTCTGCTGTGAGATATAACAGCTCAGTTTAGATGTGCACTTTCTCTGTAACATTGTTGGTAATTTTTATCTTTTTTATGAATGTATGTTTGTAGATGTATGGATGTGTCGCTACCCGACACCTGAATTTCTCCTGTGGAAGATTAATAAAGTTTTATCTATCTATCTAAATGGTCTGTACTTATATAGCGCTTTTCCAGTCGTACTGACCACTCAAAGCACTTTACACTACGTCACATTCACCCAGTCATACACACATTCATACCGCAACAGGCACATCGGGAGGCATTGGGGTTCAGTGTCTTCGGCATGCAATCTGAGGAAGCCTGGTCTCGATCCCCCAACCCTCTGGTTGAAGGACGACTGCTCTTCCACCTGAGCTACAGCTGGCCCTACTCATCCATCTATCTATCTATCTATCTATCTATCTATCTAGAGTTGCGGTCTGCTTATTGATTTACATGTATAATCTTATCCGTGGAAAACATGAAAGATGCTCCAGAACAGCTAGCTTGGAACTGGTTTGTGTGGTGAGTAGGGATGGGAATCGTTAAAAAATTTAGCAATTCCGGTTCCATTATTGACATCACTTTTCGATTCGGTTCCTTATAGATTCTCTTATCGATTGTCATTGAATGATGAAATGTACTATGAATGGGTTTTGGTTTACCCCACCCCTCGTCATCATCGTCATCGTCCTGCTCTCTAACAAAGCTGGTCATAACGTTACTCCTCGGCAGTTAATCAGCTGCTTTCAGGTGGTGCTAAAGAGGCTAGCTTAGCAGCTCGCAGCCTCTGTAGTTCACGTCATTTGGAGAAAATAATCCAAATGTGAGAGCGCTTTCTTGTGGCCTATTCTGGTGAGAAGAGAGAGCTCGCACTCAAAGACGAAGCCACTTTCACTCTCCGGAGTTTCTGGCACGTTTTAACTGAGATCCTATTCCAATACACATGTTTTAACATGAAAAAGAGGGATTTCCGGGTGATGAGTCCTTCAAAGTTGACTTCAGTTAAAAAATAACTCATAAAATACAACTGCAGTGATCAACTTTGTACAGTAACAGTTTTTGTGCAGAAAAAAACAGCATGTTTACCTTTTGATGAAGGATACAAGATCTTTTAGGACTTAAAGGGAATGGATTAAATAGGTTAGACTTCGTTTTACTCCTTTTGAACATATTGAATTTGAAATTATTATTATGTGTGTGTAAATATGTATGTATATGTTTGTATGTGTGGGCGCGTTTTAAAATCATCTGGACTCATCATGGATGTGGATGACATCGCTGTGATGTGTGCTGCTGCTGTACACCTGAAGAAGACGCAGTCGCTGGGTTCCTCTCTCCGGGTTTGGGTGCAGGAGGTTTCCTCGGCGGGTGCTGGAGATGCAGCTGGACAGAAACGGTTCCAGCAGGACTTCAGGTTGAACTTCCAGGAGGTTTTTTTTTTCTTTTCTCTTTAACTTTGGTCCCGGTAGCCAAAAAGAAGTACATTACCAAGTATGGGCATGACAGAACCAGTGTGTTGTTGTCGGAACCAAAGGACACCTCTCTGATTTGCTGCCGCATGTTGCCGCTGAACCGCGTCATAGCTAATTAGCATAAAGTTAACCGAAGTTCAACTTCTTATCTGGTGCCGCTTTGGACGCTTTAGCCACTTTTGTTGCTCTGGACGCGCAGCAGACGGCGGCAGACGCTCTTGCCGCTCAGGACGCCTGACTCTCATTGAAAATGTATTAACTTCCAGTGTCCTTGCCGCTTTTGTCGCTTTTGTCGCTTTTGGTCTGAACGTACAGTAAAGCACATAATTCCCTTTTGTGGCATAACCAAATAACTGTGTTACCTTCAGCAGTTTTGAAGATACAGTATAAATAGAAAACAACCTAAAGAAATGTGACATCACTCCATGTATGTATCTGACACCTTAAAAATTCACTGCTGTCCCTTTAAGATGCCCTCTGCTGTATCTGACATGCCCACTCCACTCATCACAAAACTCTCATGCTGTGGTGGGGTGGAGCTCAGCAGGGGAGGGGGAGGAGCTTCGTGGTAGCAGTCATTCTGGCTGCCATGTTGGTTTCCACAGGAGAGTCAGGGATTTCTCAAATATACGTGAGTGAGTCAAAATAACGCCCCGGGGCATGTTTTATGGGGTGGGAATGACATAATAACATAATAGAATAAATGAAATAAATAAATAAAAGTCAGTTTTGCATGTACATACATGTTGTGTACACCTGTTGCATACAGCAATGCTCCACACCTTTCCCAATGGCTAATTGTTAGCTTTATGTCACCAGCCTATTATTACACCTCAAAAATCACAACTGCCCCGTTCATCTTTGAAGTCCTAAAACCTACGCACAGTAGACCACATTAAATCTCTGATGCTCAATTAAGGAAGTGCATCTCTCTTTGTCTCCTTCTAATCCCTTATTTTTCCTGTTCTTTTTTCTGTTTAGTAGTGCAGTTGCATTTTAAAAGTCTTCAGATCCTTCAGCAATTCCTTTTTCAGAACCCCCTGGAGGAAGTTCTGGTGACTTTGGAAACAGACAAACACTGATGCTTCCTCCTGGGGTGAGGTTTCTCTCCAGCTGAATCAGTGTAGTCTTTATAGTTTTGGTAGCAGTGCACAGTGGCAGAGACATTGTTGCTTCTGGCTTTCTCTCCAAGTAATTGTCTTGCATGAGAATATTGCCAAAGTTTCCACACAAGATAGGGATTTCGCCAGAGTACACAGCTGTTATAAAGTCAGAGTTTTGTCAGTGGTTATAGCCAAATAATATGTAGTCTGGCCTACTGTACATCTTCATAATTTAAAAATGCCATTATACACAAAATAATGGAATTTGTGGAAGCAGGTCTGACGGGATTTTAGCTGTGCTGAGGTACAGTGACCTAAATGTGAGAATGGAGATTTAGAGAAAGGCATGCATTACAGTTGTCCTTATAAAATGCTGATGCTAAATCTTTTCACAAGAATCCTCGGAGAATACATTTAATTAACATTTTAACTGTTTTGTTCACTGAGAGTTTTTTCATTTTGTTTTTTACTTAGTAAGCACTCATATATTCATCCAAGGAGGTTTGTCGCCTCTAACTTCTGTCTGAATGATAACAAAAACGCTGAAATCCCTGCAAAAGTAAAACGTGTGTGAGGGGGGATTTTCAGGTTAACCGAAGACTATGAAATAAAGATTTGTGGTCTTTTGTCTTGAATCTCCAACTTGTTTCACCAATGACAGATACAGAAAAACTGTGGGAGCAGCTTTGTGGAAATTCTTCCACATTAATAAATATGTGAGCACAGAATAGGAGAAAAGCAAACACATAAATCTGATGGGATATGGCTATAATAAGGCTGCAGGACAGGCTTGTCAACTCCAGGCCTTGCAGGCCCCTGTTCTTTCAGGTTTTAGATGTCACTCTGGTTAGAGTACAATGTACCTTTTAATTTTTATGTTTTATAGTCTATTGCTGTCAATTGCATGTTGAAATAGTTACTCCATTCTTGTTGACGCAAGGATTCCCTCCAAGGATTGATAAAGTGTTGTGGGGTCCACCAAAGGTAATTGTCGATTTTCACACCAGCTCAAACAAACTTCACCAAAATAAACTGCGGGTGCTTTAATAAAACACTGAAGTTTAGTTGTAAAATCACAAACCTACTCTGGAAATTAAAGTTATAGTCTACCATTTGAAAGTTTGATCATTATTAATAACCTCATTTACAGTCGATGGTGGTTATGAATAGAAATGTCCCGATCCGATCATGTGATCAGAAATCGGGCCCGATCACGTGGTTTCAGACTCAATCAGAATCGGCTGTAACATCCCGATCAGGGATCAGTTATGTGTTTCCTGTACACCGACACAGCAGCAGCGGGCTGCCATGACAGCCATTGCTGACATTGCCTCTCTCTTTGGCCGGAGATGCATCTCTTTTTCCTCTGCATGGTTTTCGTGTCAGCTACGGCTTTATGACCAGCGGTTGGTTTGATTCTGCCTCAAATGAACCGCCCCATCCTGCACGCAGCTCAGTGAACTGAGCAGAGTTCAGAAAGCTTGATCCGTTTGTCAAAGTATACGACAGTAAACTCAAAATAATGTGTAACACATGGTTCATATTTAGCGAAAAAACGCAACCAGGTGCTAGTTTAACGTTAGTGTTACAGTGCAGGCATCACTGCCGGTGTGGCAGGGCTGCTGTTGTGTGCCGTGACGGAATGACAGAAAAAAGAAAGGAATGCTGCTTAAACTTTGATTGCCCTTACTGAATGGGGTAAAACCGAAGCACACATTACATTCGACCTAACTGTTGTTTCACAGTTCATTTAAAATCTAGTGGGTTGGTTTTATTTGCTGTCCAACAGATAAAAATAATTTGTTCCCAAGCTTCAGAGAAATGGAGAAATAACCAAATAGTTTCCTTTGTGATTTCCACATACATGCATACTGTAAATGATCAATTCCTCATTAATCTGATGTCAGTTTGGTGTACAAATGTATGCTAAATATCTTTTTCTTTTTTGAAATGTGGTTGGAAGAATGTAGGATTGATCAGAGGAGGTGTCATAATAAAGTAAAATAAGAAAAAATAAAAGGAAAAAATATAACAAATGTGACACTTCCTAATTCCCCAATTCCACCCTCAAGCTATTAGGATTCAGAATCAGATTAGGCTAATGTCTTGATGACCCCCCCACCCCTTCGACCACTGCTGTAGGGGAAACACTGTAAGCAGGTCGGGCTTACTGGGTAACAGCGGGACTTCTCTGCAAGTCTCTCCTGTCTACAGCCTCTGTTTACTGGAGCTTCAGCCACCAACGTGTTGAGACTTCTAACACGTAAAACTTTTATCATGTCCTCTGGAATATTCTTTTTCAACCATAGTTGCTTCATCAGATTGGTCATACAGCTATAGACAGACAGCTGCAGCTCGGTTATATGAGCACTTCTCCGGCCACCAGATCTCCTCCAGCTGCTTCCAAAGATGCATCCTTCCCTCCATCCTCATCTTTATTAATGGGAACTATTTAAAACTCAACTGGAACCATGTAAGTTGTTACCTTCTCATTTTTTAAAGGCTAATTATTTACCAGGGAACGATTATAACGCAGGGGATGAGTGCATCTTCTCTGTCACGCCTGGCTCTATGTCAAACTGGTGCAGCTCCTTAACAGTTGTGGGTCCGCTTGTGCTGTTCTGGGTTGCTCCTTACAGTTCTGAGCCCGCTCGATGTAGGCATCGCAGGCTTTTAGCTGAACTGAGTGGACTTGAGGCTGGGAGATGGACTGTAGGTAGCTGACTACAGTTCCACTCCGGTTCCAATGTAGCTGTTCTAGAGCATCTTTCATGTTTTCCATGGCTTGGATTATAGATGTAACTCAATGGGTGTACCGCAACTCCGTATCTCACCGATGTCACATCATGGAGGCTAGGTTCACTAGTGAAAAGCTATTAGCACTTAGCGGAGTCTCCTAAACATCGGATATTTACGTAAATACACGTCTGATTAACTTCTAACTGCACAGAACTACTTATTTTGTCTTGGTGTGTTCAAATAAAAGCATGTAATGACATAACAGCCAGCCACTGGGTCTCATTTTTTTGTCGACACCAACCAACCTCCCTTTCTCTCCCAACAAAGCGCATCCCCCACACTTCTGAAAAGCTTGCTACACCCCTGCAAACGGAGTTGAACCAGGTATGAATACCGCGGGTGTTTTGAACGCGCATCAGATTCAGTAAAGAAATGCAAGGAAACATTACTGGAGGAAGACAGGAAAAGAAAGAGAGGATGGGACAGACAGAGCAAGAATCAAGATAAGAATGTCTTTTACTGGCTATTATATTATGAATTCTCTGCTTACAGTCAAGGTGTACCTATATTACTGAAGGTGTTCTGATTACTGAACCTTCTACATCAAACACAGAAGCTTTAAAGTGCTGATGACATGACCTTAACTTCAAGAAACTTTGCCATACAACAACACACCAAGACAAAATAAGTAGTTCTGTGCAGTTAGAAGTTAATCAGACTTGTGTGGGCCCTGAGACCGCAGGGGGCTCTGGCTGGGGCTGCCCTCTGGGGGGATGCATATCCGTTTGTTGGAGGGGTTGCTGGGATCTGGGCCTCTTGGTGGCTGCTGGGGGCCCGGGTCTGGGGCTTTGTGGGCTTCCTCCACCTTGCAGAGGCGAGGCTGCATCTGCATTTGCCTCTCATTGTTGTCTCATATTTACTGCCCTTTTCTTTGTAACCATGAGTTGTAGATATGTAACACTGATTTTCAGTCTATGTCACAACTGTAAAGTGTCAGGACTATATCTTGTATGGAGTTAATAGTCAATCATACACATATATATATATATATATATATACATACAGGTACTACCCAAAAAATTAGAATATCCTGAAAAAGTTCATGTATTTCCGTAATTCAACTTAAAAGGTGCAATTTATATATTGTATAGACAAATATTATGTGAATCAACATATTTCAAGCTTTTATTTGTTGCAGCTTAAGAAAACCTCAGATTAAAAAACTAAAAAAATTAGAATACTGCATAAAATCAATCAGAGAAGGATTTTGAATACAAAAATATCAGACCTCCTAAAGTAAAATCTTGCATCTGTACTTAGTACTTGGTAGGGGCCCCTTTAATGACTGCCTTAACCTGGAGTACCAGCTTGTGGCATATCTCAGGTGTTATGGAAGACCAGCATGCTTCAATCACAGCCCTGAGCTCTTCTCTATTGTTTGGTCTCTTCCTGTTCAGCTTTTTCTTGACAATACCCCACAGATTTTCAATGGGGTTCAGGTCAGGTGAGTTTGTGGGCCAGTCAAGCAAGGTAACCCCATGGTTGTTGTACCAGGAATTTGTAGTTTTGGCAGTGTGGGCAGGTGCCAAGTCCTGCTGGAAGATGAAGTCTGCATCCCCATACAGCTGGTCCACTGAAGCAAGCATGAAGTGCTCCAAAATGTCCTGGTAGACGGCTGCATTTACGCTGGGCTTGATGAAGCACAGAGGATCAACATCAGCAGCTGACATGGATCCCCAGGTCATCACAGACTGGGAAACTTAACACTGGACTTCATGCATCTTCTATCTAGCGCCTCTCCGGTCTTCCTCCAGACTCTGGGACATTTGTTTCCAAATGAGATGCAAAACTTGCTCTCATCAGAAAAGAGGACTTTTGACCAATGGGCAACAGACCAGTCCTTCTTTTGTCTAGCCCAGCTAAGATGCTTCTGGCATTGCTTGCTGTTGAGGAGTGGCTTGACAACAGGAATTCGACATTTGAAGCCCATGTCCAGCATCCGCCTGCGTGTTGTTTCTCTTGAAGCAGTAAATCCAGCCTCAGTCCATTCCTTATGAAGTTCCTCCACACTTTTGAAAGGCCCTTTCCTGACCATCTTCTCCAGGCTGCGATCAGCCCTCTGGCTTGTACACCGTTTTCTTCCACACTTCTTCCTTCCACTTAACTGTCCATTAATGTGCTTTGAGACAGCACTCTGAGAACATTCAGCTTCTTTTGCTATTACTTTTTGTGTCTTTCCCACCTTGTGCAGGGAGTCAATGACGGTTTTCTGCATAACGGTCAGATCAGCAGTCTTCCCCATGATTGTGAAATTTTAAAGACTTTTTAAAGGCTCAGGGCACTTGTGCAGATGTTTTGGATCATTTATCTCATTAGACTGTGACACTCTGTGCCTACAATACTGGAGCTTTTCCAGTATTCTAATTTTTTGAGTTTTTGATTTAGAGATTTTCTTAAGCTATAACTTCTAATCAGCAACATGCAAACAAATAAAAGCTTGAAATATATTGATTCACATATTATTTGTCTATACAATTTGTAAATTGCACCTTTTAAGTTGAATTACAGAAATACGTGAATTTTTTCAGGCTATTCTAATATTTTGGGTAGTATATATGTATATATATATATATATATATATATATATATATATATATATATATATATATACTGTATATGCATATAGCATTTAGTGTTATGTTCGCCCCTAACCCTAAAGTTTATTAATGGAAATGAAAATAGATTTTTACCAGAACAAGCAGAAACAACATCAGCATGAATACAAACATATTGTTCGTACTTTAATGTGTCTATTTACAGTATGAAATAGTATCTGTAACTCTTGTTTGGATGTAGTTGGAGTGTATCTGAATTTGCACTTATGCCTCCTGACCACTAGATGGAAGCAATGCTCTGCTTTGATTTCCTTCCAGATGGTCTTTGCTATTCTCGGACACTGAGTCTAAATAATTATTCATCTATGACATTTTATTGCTGATAGGCTGAGAGCTGTGTCTTAACCTCCAGGGAGCACTGTCAGCCTACAAGTACATAGTTAACTCTATCTTCCGCCTTCTTTGTTTACTGATTATGAGTCTATTCAGAGGCATACAGGTTGTGTAACAGAGTATAACTTTTTGAATGCTTAGACATTTACTAAAAGCCTTCTGAAGCTGTGTTAGCTATTTGAGGATTTTCAATCAGACAAACTCAACCCATGCCTGCACTTACATCATACTAACATTACTAACATTGGGCTAAATAGGTATTTAGTTATTTCTCAAAGACCTGTTATATTTCAATACAAACATAGTTGCATCATAAACATTGCAGACATGGAAAAAAATAATTTTTATTTCCTTTGTTTTGTTTTCTTCTTCTTTTTTTTTTTTTAAAAAAAAGGTAGTACCATTTCTGTATTGTTTTTCCATATTTTTATTTATGTAGCACCTTTTGGTTTTTGGCTATTGCTTTAACCTTTACCTTCTGTGTATTCCTTTGCTATTTGTTTAATCTGTGTACTAAATTCAGCTGTGGTTGACAAGTTGCTGTCATGAACATTCAAACTCGAGCAACACGAATCAGAATGACTGACCTTAGATAAATCATTTTACACTTCTTTCTTCCTCTGTCAGGAACATGGCAGCATGGACAACATGATGCAACAGTGTTTGTTTGGTGTGACAACGTTTACAGTCGGAGCTGGATTGTTGCCTAGTCATCTAAATATGTTTATTATCAACTTCTTAATTGTTTAGAGTGGGAAATAACATCAACAGCAAGCTGTTTATGATATAAAAGTTTTGTTTAGGAAAATCCATATATGAACTTTAATCACTTCAGTTATTGCACATTTTAAAATACATAATCTTTACATTCAATTCTTATATGCTGTGTCTCTACTTAACCAACAGTCGAGCAGCGTTCACATGCACACTAAAATCTCTGTGTGGCAAAATAAATAAAGTCCCGAAATGCTTTCACTGAGGCGTGGCAGGTGACAATACAAATGGCCACAACATTGTGTGTAAAATCCTTTCCATGGAGATTTCCCTCCCAGGGCCCCGGTAAATTCTCCTGATCATCAGCCAGCGAGACAATGTGCTTATGTGTCAGCAAAAACTTCTAAACCTTTGCTGCCACTGTGCACGAGTGTGCTAGTGAGTTATATATATATATATATATATATTTAGATAGATATATTTAGGTAGATATGGATGTAATATTTACTTTCCATACTGTAAGGTCTAATTTGTGTCCAATTTAGTAAAAAAAACAAACAAAAAAACCTTTGAATCGCAATAATAGTGCAATGTAATGATAACACTTTGTGCAATCATTTGCCGTCTTTAATTAGGATTATCGATTTGGCCTTTTTTTTGGTGGTGGTGGGGGGGGGTTAGCAAGGTGGTGAAACTGTTGTACATAAAGCAACCATTGCAGTTTACCTACACACAAAAAAGGACATTTTATTTGATCTTTTATTCGTTTACAAGTTGCAAATACTTTACATCATATTCCTACAGGACAGAACACTAACCCCATCAGATTTTAGATCATTCTTAAAAATTGGTGATATTTGATATGTAAGTGTAACAAAGAGTTGCAGCAAAGCTGATCATATTGCTCCATAATCAATGATTATTTAGTCATCACAAATAAAATGCTACCTCTATCAGAGGTTTCTATTAAAAGTAATAAAACATTTAAGGTTCAGATTCTGTAGAATGTTGCACAAAAAAACAAGCACATCCAGTGAGAGAATATGAGTTATTATTTGCACAGAGGAACAGATTGTGACAGAAGAGCAGAGTCTGTTTTTAGCTTTAGAAGAGTTTTCATGCTTGAAGCAGATACACCTTGTTGAAAGATGCAATGTTTGAAACAACACAGAACCTGATCTTCAAACAACTTTTAAAGCTGAAAGCAGAAGTTCTAACAGTAAAGAATAGTATATCAAAAGTGAAACTATTATCTTGATTTTCTAAAACTATGAGAGCAATAAAAGATGTTCTCATAAAAAGAACACATGAACACACCAAAGATCTCAAGACATTTGACAAACACTGTGGCACTCGATTGCGACAATGTAAACAGCTGTGCAGGACATAATGGTAGCACAATAACCTGAGAGGAGACTCTGGCATTCTTAAATAGCCTAACCCCATTAAAACATTCTTTTTCACTGCTTTCTGACTGCCAACAGAGCATGAATTGATGCAAGACATGTGTCCAAATATTGATTCAACTACAAAAAAAAAAAAAAATCCTAGTAAATTGAAGTCAAAGTTACACAATGAATTAAGTGCATACCTCCAGAGCCAAAGAGACACAAATAAATGAAGGCTTCAGAAGCATAAATGCTCTGAAAGCACAACAATTCAAATTAGCCATGTTTATTTATTTAGTATATAATGACAGTATATAAATGACACCTGGATTCAGGAATTTTGGTGTTGTGGATTCTTACTAATCTCAGTGCTGCTTCACTGATTTCTTGCATCATAATTTCACAGCATGGGGTATCCATTTGCTATTACTTTCTAAAGCAATGGAAAATAGCATCAGTAAGGGATGCATCAGACGATAAGTTGTGGCAGGGAAATCTGTAAAACTAGCTTATTAGTACTGTAACCTTTAAAAAGAACACACAGGGGTTTGAATAAAGAGGTTACAGCACTCAGTGTGGGTCTTTCACATGCCATTTATTTTCATAATTGCAAAAACTCTGGGGGAGGGTGAATTTTTATAGATGTCACTCTGTGACGTCACTCTATGACATTGTGTCATGGAAAAGCTAATTGCTAGCTGCTAGCGTCCATAATAGCGAGGTGCTCCTCTTAAAAATTGGATATTTACGTTAATACAAGTCTGATTGACTTCTAACTGCATGCACAGAACTATGTATTTTGTTTTGTTGAATCGTATTGCAAAATTACTTGAAGTTAAGGTCGTGTCACCAGCACTATAAGCCTCATTGGTCAGAGTGAACCTGAAAACTCAGCTTTATTTGGCAACCAAATGTGAACAGGGAAAAATTGCAGTTCACTCCTAATCCACTAGGGGTTGGCTGCAAAAGGCAGTCAATCCCCATAGACTCACATGCTAAAAAGGCCAACTTCTCAGCAGAAATACACATGTTCACAACCTGGTTCAAAAAATCATTCAATGTTTAATAGGTCAACTTTACTGTCATGTCAAGTGTGAGCAGGGCTGGACTGGGACTAAAAATCGGCCCGGGCATTTTGAACTGAGACTGGCCCACCAGATATTGATGGAACGACGATGACACCTCTGAATAAAAAAAAAAAAAGTGCTTGCTCACTGTCTTGTTTGTATGTTATGTAGCCTACTTGTCTGATACACTTAAACCTAAACTTCCTCCCTCCGTCTAAAGACATATACGTTAGGTAAACAGGTCTTCCTTAAAAAAGAGAGGGTGTGTCTCAATCAGATTTACCTGTATAGATAAAGGTTAAATAAAAAGATAAATAAAAACCATCCTCCCAGTCCTGCTATTCTCTACAGTAGCCTACTAAGTGGTCTATAAAAGATGAACAAGGTGACAAAAAACTACATCATCATCAGCAGGCTGTTATAATGGCCAAATCTTGTTTCATAAAAACAAACATGAACCAGGTGAAAAATGTAACCAGTGCACTCTATTTCTCTTTTATCTGAACTTTTTTTTAAGAACAAGTGCAGCCCCCACCATACTCATGCCATATAGTCCACTATTACAATCTTACTCCCAACAGGCTTGAAAAACTGGATGTAGCCACATACCAGCAACCTTAAAATCAGTGCTCCTGAACTATACAGCTGTTCATGAACTGGGTAACGTCTCCATCACATCATGTGATGATAGTTAAATAATTTAAATATCACAGCTACACACTGGAAGTCAGGTTACAGTTCCAATCTTTATCACAGAATAATATTCCATAAATTACTGAAATATGGCGATTAAACAAACCCTCGGGACAGACCAGTTATTTATTTTCTCCTGATGGAACCGTTTCATTTACTGGACTTGCTCTAAATACTCTTTGAAGTTCAGCTCTCAGAAAACACGATGACATTAATAAAACCTAAGAATGACAAATTCTTTTTACTACTGAGAATCACCGTTATCGACAGTACTCAGCTCTGCGCGTGCCTGTGATGTAGGCGACACATCGGCGTAGCAGGAGAAATGTTCTAGCTGATTTCCACATTCACCTCCCTGGTAGATTTATAAAAACGCTGATATCTGTGTCTGACTCAGCTGACGACGATGCGCGCGCACGCGCCCAGCGCGATGCACAGCCTGCTTATAACTACTGACTTTCAAAGAGTTAGCAAGCACAATAAAACTGAACTAGACAACAACCAAACTTGATTTATATCAGACCCAGGTGGAGTGTAGTTCATCATTACCTCTTACCCCCCACCAGGGTCCACCGCGGGTCTGCCCACCTGCCCACCTTTGTCACCTGCGGCTGAAAGTACAGCCTCCTTATTTAACGCATTTGGCAGCATCTGTATGAAGAGCTGGCCTCTTTAATTCCCAATTTTCCCCGTGAAAACTTCCCATGTTTTGCTCTTCCTGTCATTCTCTCTGTGTGATTGATTGATTGATTGACCGCGGTGGCCCAAGATGGAGGGGGGCATCGGCCCTCAGCTGTAATTGGTCCAGCCCACAATCACTCAGGAATAATGGGCCGACCTACCAGTTTTGTACCAATAGGTATGATGACTTATGCCATCGACTAAGCTACCACATTAAAAAAGAAAAAAAAAAAGCCTGGCCGGCCCAAAATCACCGTCGGCCCACCGGGAAATGCCCGGTATGCCCGATGGCCAGTCCATCCCTGAGTGTGAGGGTTTTTTTCTGTTTAGATGTTGTTTAATCTTGAAATTTCTCATGATTCAAAGCGTGTCCTTTTGATTGACAGGCAACAGATCGGCTGCCAGCGCTAGCGCTGGTGGCTAGTGGTTTGCTCCCAAGAGGACATCAGCAGAGTAGCACAACCACGGTTTTTGCTAGCTGACAGTGTGTCTTAGCTTTAGCTCACCTATCTCTGTTAGCTCCCTTTAGCTCAGAGTTAACTCTTAGCTACAGGTAGCTCAAATTTTGATGGCTGTCAGTTATTCACCCCCCATGGTCACAGCCCCCCTCTCAGCTCCACCTCTTTGCCCATTTTTTATTTTTTTTATTTTTCAGGAGTGATGCTGTCAAGATGTCAATGGTGGGAACCACTCACTGAGCTTCAATGGTTTTGCCTCTTCCTGAACTGTGTTGTGATGATTGGATGTCTGATTATCAGGTGTGTCTGATCTAGAATGGTCAGACACACCTGGATTATCAGTTCATCCAATCTTGAAAGACAGGAAAAAAGGTGCAGTATTAAGTTAGGAGTAGTGGAGCTGTGCATAAAGCCCGTTGAGCTCTTCAGAAACCTATTGGTAGCACCACGGAGGGTGTCCATAATATTAACAGTCTAAACTATTTTCATGCATATTTAAAGAATATACATGACGTTTCATGTAGGGATGTCCCCGACTAAGAATTTTCATATATCACTGATTTATGAAACACATAAATCAATCGTTTCGTGAGGATGGTAGAGCAGATTTCTTAAATTTTTTGGCGGTTTTGGTGTAATTCAGCGCCGTGTGGACGGCCCCTGAACTTTATATGTAAAACTGAAAAAAAGTTCTACAAAGTAATGGGAAAAAACAATTTTTCAAACAAAGCTCCCCTCAGATACAAATCTCTGTTAGTTTGATATGGAACTGTAAAAAAGGGGAATTTGTTTTTAGTGGCATGAAATAAATAAGCTGCAAAATGTGGTACATGCCTAATTTATCATTCACTCATAGTTTTACTACATTAAAAACTGCTTTCAAAACAGCTTCATTTGACTAACATTCAATATCTACCAATTATAGACATTTGACACAAACGAGTGTCTTCTCTTTTTTTTATATATTTTCAGAGTATTTTGTTTGTGAAAAGTCAATTGGCAGAAAATTCTTGGTATTTTTCAGTCAGACTCCAATAACAGATCCATTATTGAAGGATTTATTCAGTTTCATTTGCTCCAGCCATGACCAAATTTTTCAGCTCTGCCATGAAATGTAAAGCAGTAAGCTACTTTGATGACTCCATGTCTGTGACATCCTGATTATTTGAATTATCATAAGAAAGATCTAAATCAAATTTAATTTTCATGAGAAAGCAGCACAAAGCGCTTTACATAATGAAAACCACAATTTATGTACTGAATACAAAACACAAGTCTTCACATACCCAAGTATACAACATAACAATTTAAAAACCAGATTTTCTCTCTCACACACACATATACACACACACTCACACATACCACTGCACAAACATGAACTCTATCCCTAAACTTCTGTCATAAATCATAAAACCAACAAGCAAATGGAATGCTTCTTCCTCACAGCCTGTTGCCAAGTTCTGCACATGCAGGTCAGTGACCCTCATGGACCAGACTTCATCATAAAGTTCCTTTTTCACCTGCTTCATGAATTGTTTTTATTTTTTCATTTGATTGTCCAAGTCTTCTGAGCAGCAACAACATTATTGATCTAGACAGTCTGCAGAGCTTTGATCAGTTATTCATGCAACCGCCATGCCAGTGTTAAGTAGCACCAGAAAGTGAATGCAAATGAGTTTATTGCCATGTTTATGGGTCTGATATGCTAATAGTCTCCGTCAGACCTTAAGAGGTACTCTGTGTACATAACAGAATTAGCTGCTTTTGAGGTCTCTTCTTACCTCATTCCATATACCCAACCACAAAGCAAGCCTTAAAAACTTAAATGATTGAATACATAATATCTAACTAATTAAACTGAGTACTTGCAACTTAAAAGCAACAGTGTTGATGTACTGATATAATCTTCCCAGTTAAATATGCACACTGACAAACAAATTACAATATGCATGTGCACACAGGATGTTTACGTTTGTAGATCCACCAAATGCCAAATCCGTCGGCCATGCTTTTATATCATGTCACCAGATAATTATTCTTTTTTTTTCTGTCCATGGGAAATCAATATTTTCATGGATGTTCATCTCACATAATGGCTGTCACCTGGGAGGTCTTGCAGAGTGATAGTTCTTGTTATCCTGGCATTTACTGTGATGATTGGCGTCTGGTCTTTAGCATCTAAAATCTCAGTATGATGTTGTCAGAGGCTCATAATCATATTTTCCCTCCAACTTTCAGTTAGGAATATATTGCCATTTGACCCTTAATTTGGATTTCCGGAATATTGTAGCAAAGTAGGGCAATCAAATGGGGAATTAATGGTGCTTTGCCAAAATGTCAAATCAAGTCATTGTGACAGTTGACGGCCCCTGTCACTATGCCTGTAATCGATCATGCACCTTTATTTTGTTCTTTTAATCAATAAAATCTGGGATTTGGATTCATACAAGTGAGGGAGGCTGAAGTCAGTTTTTTTTCACACACATACAGTATATATACTGTACATATACACTGCCTGGCCAAAAAAAAAGTCGCCACCTGGATTTAACTAAGCAAATAGGTACGAGCCTCCTATTGGATAATTACTACATGGGCGATTATATTTCAGCTGGCAACAAGTTATTTAACCCCAACTGGTGCAATGACTTGCTTCTCATTTCCTAAACAACCATGTGGAAAGACACATCCGTGGTCTTGGAAAAGATGTTAGTCTGTCTGAGATGGGTCAAATCATTGGCATCAAGAGGTGAAAACATCTAAAGCCCCGTTTCCACCCGCGGGTCTGGGTCAGGTTGGGGGGGGGGGGGGGGGGGGGGGGGGGGGGGTGGGGGGGGGGGGTGGTTTCTTGCTGGGGTCCCCCAAGAACCAGTATCCTTATTTTTGGGGGGGGGGAATAATTGGGGGAGTGGGGCGGGGTGATTGTGTGGGATTTATGGGTGGGGAAGTGTTTTTAAACAAAAAACGGGGGCTAAAGAGA
Organism: Atherinomorus stipes; assembly: GCA_023101725.1. Classification (NCBI taxonomy): domain Eukaryota; kingdom Metazoa; phylum Chordata; class Actinopteri; order Atheriniformes; family Atherinidae; genus Atherinomorus; species Atherinomorus stipes. The sequence goes on from JALJCO010014088.1 coordinate 32,845, forward strand.
AGAAAAAGAAGGGAGTCAGTTGGGTTTGAATTGGGGCTGGGAGAGGTGGGAAGTGGAGGAATTTGAAATGAAGATGGGATTGGTGTGAATTAGTTCTATCTCTTCGGTTAGGGTGGGATAGATACAGGGGAATAGTGAAGGGGTAGAAGGGGGGGGGGGGGGAGGGGGGGGGGGGGGGGAAAATGTTCTAGGGGAGAAAGAAAAGATGGGGAAGAAGAGGGACCCGGAGGAGGTGGAAGGGGAGGAGATGCAGAAACTACTAAAACTGGGTTAAGAACTGTCCAACGCATTATGAAAAACTGGAAGGATAGTGGACCATCGTCTTCCAGGAAGAAATGTGGCCGAAAAGGCAGATGAAGTGATGCAGCATCATGCCTAGTGCTACTGTATGAGCCTGTCGGGGCAGTGTGATGATCTGGGGTTGCTGCAGTTGCTCAGGTCCAGGTTCAGCAACAGTATGAGCTCAGATCATGAGGTCAGCTGATACCTGAATATACTGAATGACCAGGTTATTCCATCAATGGATGTTTCTTTCCTGATGGCACGGCCATATTCCAAGATGACGTGCCAGAATTTATCGGGCTCAGATTGTGAAAGATGGTCCAGGGATCATCAGACATCATTTTCACACATGGATTGGCCACCACAGAGTCCAGACCTGAACCCCATTAAGAATCTATGGGATGTGCTGTGGTCAGACTTTACAATCATCATCAAGATCTTGGTGAAAAATTGATGCAACAGGATGCAAATAAATCTGGTGACATTGCAGAAGCTTCTGGAAACACAGCAGAAAAAAGTTTTTGCCCCCTTTCTAACTTCTTACTTTTTGCATGCTAGTCACACTTAAATGTTTCAGATCATCAAACAAATTTAAATGTGAAACAAAGATAACACAAGTAAACAGAAAATGTCGTTTTTAAATGAAGGGATTTTTATTTTGGGGGGGGGATCCAAACTTAAATGGCCCTGCGTGAAAAAGTGATTGCCCCTTAAACCTAATAGCTGGTTGGGCCACCCTTAGCAGCAACGACTGCAATCAAGCGTTTGTGATAACTGGCAATGAGTCTTCTACGCGCTGTGGAGGAATTTTGTTCCACTCATCTTTGCAGAACTGTTTTAATTCAGCCACATTGGAGGGTTTTCCAGCATACACCACCTTTTTAAGGTCATGCCACAACATCTCTATTGCATTCAGGTCAGGACTTTGACGAGGCCACTCCAAAGTCTTCATTTTGTGTTTCTTAAGCCATTCAGAGGTGGACTTGCTGGTGGGTTTTGGATCATTGTCCTGCTGCACAACCCAAGTCCGCTTCAGCTTGAGGTCACCAACAGATGGCCGGACATTCTCCTTCAGGATTTTTTAGTAGACAGCAGAATTCATGGTTCCATTTACCACAGCAAGTCTTCCAGGTCCTGAAGCAGCAAAACAGCCCCAGACCATCACACTAAAACCACCATATTTTACTTTTGGTATGATGTTCCTTTTCTGAAATGCTGTGTTACTTTTACGCCAGGTGTAATGGGACCTACACCTTCCAAAAAGTTCAACTTTTGTTTCGTCAGTCCACAGAGTATTTTCTCAGAAGTCTTGGGGATCATCAAGATGCTTTCTGGCATCCTGAGACGAGCCTTTATGTTCTTTTTGCACAACAGTGGTTTTGGGCTTGGAACTCTGTCATGCAGGCCATTTTTGCCCAGTCTGTTTCTTATGGTGGAGTCATGAACACTGACCTTAATTGAGGCAAGTGAGGCCTGCAGTTTTTTGGATGTTGTTCTGGGGTCTTTTGTGACGTCTTGAATAAGTCGTCGCTATGTTCTTGAGGTAATTTTGGTCCGTCAGCCACTTTTTGGAAGGTTCACCACTGTGGTTCGCTGGAGTTCCAAAGCTTTAGAAATGGCTTTGGAACCTTTTCCAGACTGATAGATCTCAATTACTTTGTTTCTCATTTTTTCCGTAATTTTTTTTGGATTGCAACATGATGTCTAGCTTTTGAGGATCTTTTTGGTTTACTAAACTTTGTCAGGCAGGTCCCATATAAGTGATTTCTTGATTGAGAACAGGTGTGGCAGTAATCCAACCTTGGTGTGGCTAGGGAAATTGAAATCTACGGAGCCCCTCTGATGACATGGACAGAAAAAAAGTTGGCAAGATGTCATTCGTGGACACGCATTAATAACTCGTGGCCACGAGTTATTAATGCGTGGCCACGACATACTATCTCGTGGCCACGCATTTAACTCGTGGCCACGAGTTATTAATGCGTGGCCACGAGATAGTATGTCGTGGCCACGAGTTATTAATGCGTGGGAACGAGATAGTATAATTCGTGGCCATGAGTTATTAATGCGTGGGAACGAGATAGTATGTCGTGGCCACGAGATAGTAAAGTCGTGGCCACGAGTTATTAATGGTGGGAACGAGATAGCATGAGTCGCATAAGTAGAGAATATAGACTTGATTTCATATTATTTCAAGCTTGGAATGAACTATAATAATATCCTGCGATCTCTTGCAACCAAACACAGGGTGGTAATTAGTAAGAGACGCTTAATTCGGGTGCTGAAAGCATACGGATTGAGACGTAAACAGTACGCGGACATTGGTCAAGTTATTGACTCCATCCAGAAGGAGCTGCGAGGACCCGCATGGTTAGCTATGGGTGGATGCACAAGAAATGTCAGATGAACGGCATCAGGGTGAAAAAAGTAGGATGTGCGGCAGGCGCTGAGGAAGTGTACATTGCAGTGGGGGCGGGGACTTGTAGTGGGCCCTTATGAGATTTAATTTGTTCACTAGACAGCAGATCATTTATAAAACAAGGTAAATGGACATCAGACACTGTGCAGTGACGGCCTGTAATGCCACAGCTGCTCAATTAGTAGAATAACAATGGCAAACAGAGACAGAAGGACGAAATGGAGAGATTGTGGATTAGATGAGTTCTGCAGCACAATTTGCGCTATTTCAGCACCACAGACAGCGCCATGGCCTTATGGGTGTGCCAGGGTGTGTGGGTGCCACACAGAGGCAGCTGGCACACATGGCTAACTAAGTGACCCCTCGCCCAGCAAGCATTGGGAGAACGCTAACTGCTGCTTAAAGCTATGAAACAGACACCTGGACGAACTGAATAGTTTTCAGAGTGTTGGAATAATGAAGCTGCTGCCTGTCCGGTGCGTTTTGCCAGCTGAACATTGCGCGCGCCGAGCAGGCAGTCACTTCCTATCCATTATTGTTGGACTCGTTTCCCAACATGAACCGTTTACTGTATTCTGGTAACACCGCCTGTTCCAGTTGCTGTGTGGAGTCTGTTTCCAGTTGTAAACTGGGTTAAATCCACCAGCAGAGCCCAGAGAAATGCTCAGAGAACTGGACACCATCTCGCTGCGCATCTTTGAAAAACAGCTCGCGGACAAACCGGACTCTGATGATAAAATAATAAATGCGTTAAGGCCAAGCGGCCGTCTCTGAACTTAAAACTGAGAGCTGCAGCGCGCACAGCTGCTTTATTGTGTCCTTTATTCTGCTGCTGAGCCCGATGTGTTCAGATAAATAGCTGTTGATCATGCGTAATGTGGATACTTTATGGCTCTATGAGAGTGTATGTACACACGGGAGTTTTATATTTCACCTCATCTTATTGGGCAATAATGTCTGTTAGGTTTTTGTTTGCGGCGCTGAGAGTTCACTGTGATGTCTTCACTGTTTGCTGGCGATCTAAGATTGCTTTAAAAAATTCTGTAACAGGCGCAAACAGCAGCATTTAAATGAGGATTTAGCTGCACTGTCACTTTGCCATGGAAAGTTGGAGAACATATGGTAAACAAAATGAAATTCGACCCTATGGAGAGAGATGGAAGATGTAAATGCAATATAGAATAGGCGACAAAATGAGTAATAATTATAAATGAAATATAAACAATACAGCAGGTTTCCCTGCAGAGCTCGAGAAGAGGCCCGTTTGGTCATGGATAAGGAGTTGCTGTTGAAGCAAGTGACATTACGCACAGAATGCGCGCATGTGGCACAGTACCAGCAGCTTCAGCGCAGCAGCAGGTCCAGAGAGGAGGAACCGGGTCCAGAGAGGAGCAGCACTGAGAGGGTCCAAGCTAACAATGGGAGACTGAGGAAAAAGGGAATTCCATCCATCCAGTTTTTCAAGTTTTTACACTAATATCCTTACAAGTACTGCAGTAAGAGAACAACTGCATCTTCACTTTTTTTCCCCTTGGTCATGTTGAGTATGTATGACGTGGGCCCAGGGCGGCAGCACCCTCTGCACCCCCGCCCTCTCCGCTACAGATGTGCGGTTAATCCTCTCATCTCTGGATCCACTGGCGTCCGCTCAGCGTCAAGCCCGGAGGCTAAACCGAAGGCTGCTTTAAGGACACACTGCATGTGGAAGCACGCCGAAGCACTGCAGTTTTATTTCTGCGCCCATGTTAACAGATGTTGTCGACCACATCAGGCGCTGTGTGGTGCGCCGCGGCGCGCGCCATGGAGCGATCTTTCAGCTTTTGTCCTATTTCCTATATGCAAAGAAGGAATGGAGTTCTGGATACAGTTCTTCGGAGAGCTGAAAGATGAAGGCCTTTTCTGGGGTGACTTCCTGGACATAAGGTTTCTCCTTTTTGTTGGCGCTGTTACATCAGGATAACGCAGATTACAGAGAAAACATTCTGTTTGGGTGCAGAGTTCGAAGTTTGTTCTCCTGGAAACACCCCACAAAGGGGAAATCTACAAATAGTCCACTTTCAGGTTATATTAACTTATTTTGAGGTTCCTGATATTTTGTAAATTAAATGAATCTCACTTAGTGGTCAGCGTTGTGTTTTTATTGATTTATTACACATTATATCAACAACGCAGGTGATCCGTTTCTTTCAGCACCCTGGACAGCAACATTGTTGTGTACTGTGAGACAACAGTGACCACTTGTTTTTTTATTTATTTGTTTGTTTGTTTATTTTCTGTGGTTGTTAAAAGACTTTCCGTCCGTCTGTGATATGTTTTTAAAATCAGCTGCATACAGTAGACTAGTAGCCCAATGTTCGTGACAGTTACCCTGTTTTTGACCTCATGCATACAAGACTGCACAGTGCGCACGCAAGCTACTTGCGAAAATAAGGCTTCCTCTAAAGCCCACATGTATTTCTAATGCTAATGGGGGGGGGGACGCGGGTGGATCCAGAGATGCGAGGAAACCGCACATCCACCTATAACCATGCAGTCTCCCGGGTCCTTGCAGCTCCTTCTGGATGGAGTCAATAACTTGACCAATGTCCGCATACTGTTCACGTCTCAATCCGTTTGCTTTCAGCACCAGAATTAAGCGTCTCTTACTAATTACCACCCTGTGTTTGGTTGCAAGAGATCGCAGGATATTATTATAGTTCATTCCAAGCTTGAAATAATATGAAATCAAGTCTATATTCTCTACTTATGCGACTCATGCTATCTCGTTCCCACGCATTAATAACTCGTGGCCACGACTTGTACTATCTCGTGGCCTCGACATACTATCTCGTTCCCACGCATTAATAATTCGTGGCCACGAATTATACTATCTCGTTCCCACGCATTAATAACTCGTGGCCACGAGTTATTAATGCGTGGCCACGACTTGACATCTTGCCAACTTTTTTTCTGTCCATGTCATCAGAGGGGCTCCGTAGAAATCAGCTTTCCAAAGATGTGATAAACCACAGTTAATTTGTGTTTTAACAGGGGGGCAATCACTTTTTCACACAGGACCATGGAGGTTTGGATTTTTTACCTCCCCTCACTAATGAAAATCTTCACTCAAAAAGTGCATTTTCTGTTTACTTGTGTTATCTTTGACTCACATTAAAATTTGTTTGATGATCTGAAACGTTTAAGTGTGACAAAAATGCAAAAAAGTAAGAAATTAGGAAGGGGGCAAAAACTTTTTCACACAGCTGTATATATATATTTATATATGCATTTAACTTCCTTGTTTCCTTTAGTCTTTCCTTTAGTCTTACTGGACTCAACTAGTTGAACACTGCTGGTTTAGCACAAAGCAAGTGGTAAAAATTCAAGTAACAAAAAAAATGGAATTTAGCTTAAACTGTTTTCTTTTTTTCTCTCTTTTCTTTTACGTATACACACAAATGTGCATCTATATTTCAATTCATAGAAGGGGGGGTCGTTCGTTAAAACTTAAGTTTTGCTTTTTTTCTTAACTGAACTGAAAAACAAAAAGAGAGAAGAAACTTAAAAAATCTGGGCCTTAAACCAGGACAGTACAACTCAATATAGCAATCAGAAATAAGTAATAATCAGTCATTGTTAATAATAATGACACAAGGAAGAGGTGTAGAGTGGATTGTCCACAGTATTTGGTTTTTAATCCATCCAGTTGCAGAAATGTCCTTGGTTACCTCTGAATGAGAAACAATAAGAGCTTCTTGGCATCATGGGAAATTAAGCACTTTGTGATGGAGTGGACATCACTGTCAGGCTCCTGTGGATGCTGACTTCCCTCTCATACTCACTGACAGGTCAGTCTTGCTGCTGGGCTGCTGTAGTGGTAGAAAAAAGGACAATTGAGCTATGGCAAATGAAGATTTTGTGCAGATTTTATTCTGAAAATATATTAATTTCTATGGTACACAAACAATGAACAGAGTTTTAAAAAAAATAATTGAGGAAAGATGAATGAGTTGTAGCCAGAGGTCGGATGCAACTGGAGAGTCTTGTTCAGAGGATCAAATGACCATGGTGGTCTGAATGTTTTAAGGGGACTCTGCCACGTGTAGGAGCAGAGATGTTTTATGTAAAGGGTTATCAGGGAGAGTGGTCTTTTGGGCAGGCCGCATGTCCAAGCCGTTGGCCTGTAAAGATCTTCTCCTTGGGATGATCAAGTTTGATGACATGTTAAAAGATACCCCAGATCACAGTGATCTTAGTGTAATGTCTGAAAAACAAGATGACCAGTAAAATAGCATCATCAGGTGCACACTAGCGGCAGGGTTGGGCTACAACAGTTGTGGGGTGGGTTAAAGGCCAACTTTCATTTTAAGTATATGTACAGTAGAAGTCCTTGTATTGTATAAAGTTTATATTGAACACTGCCAATGCAAAAATGTGCAAATACTGGTCCAATGGGGTTTTCCTGCCACGCCGCTTAAAAATAGCGTCCCCAGCAACAGACCGCAAGTGACGTAGAACTGGTGTAGAAAGGCCTACAGCCATGTGGGGACATGAAAATGTTGAAATAACATTGATAGATTTTTTTTTCACTTCTGATTAATTAAATTTTCAGATCATGTGTCCAATATGCTTGGTGTCACAAATTTAGACTTTTTCGAGGTCTACAGTGAGGGGAATATCTCCAGCAGGGTTTAAGAAGATGCTGGTTGGTAGAGTAACACTCCAGCTGTAGAGTTGAGGTTAAGAAAGAAGACAGATGTTAAGAAAGATGTTGTCTAGTGTTGATCGGTTATTGTTAAGCATTGGGCAGCTGTGGAACCTGAATTCACCGGCTCTTACATCAGATGTCACGTGATTCCAAATCCATGCGGTGTTTGTGAAGGAGAGTTTTATCCCCTCCCTCTCCATTTTTAAGAAACACTTCCAAGTTTTTCTACACCCAAAAGAAAAATCAGTCACTGTCTCACCTCAGGAAATGATTTTCTGCTGTTATAAAGAATATTAAAGTTGCCGTGACATCAAATTTCACTTTTCCGGGTTTTGGGGGTATAATATGATCTGTTGTGCACTAATGAGGCCATGTGAATGTCCAGAGTGAGAATCAAAGTTCCTGTTTATGGTCTGTCAGCTTTGTTTCTTTGTTCAAAAACGGTTGAATCAGACAGCAGCTTATCATTCTACGTTGTTCTATTATTCTATGTAATTCAAATTGTGATTCATAAGCAAACTTGAGGGGAGAAGGTGCACAACCCCCAGTAAACTCTGAGCCGTGTGTATGAACATTTTGGTGACGGGGAAAATCCGCGATGCAGCTGGTGAGGTGATGAATTGCAACCAAATGGGAATATACTGTTCTCACACATTTAATTTAACTTCACACCAAACATCAATCACAGATCCACTGATCATAAACATTCAAACCAGAAATCTATGCTTCTGCTCACAGTAAACCAGAGCTTATTTGAAAACATACATAAGTATACCACACTATACTTATGTATACTAAGTATACATAAGTATAGTGTGGAAACCAATTAGTGCAATCATCATCTTGATTGTACACAACTAGCATGATGATTTTGCCAAGGTAGAAACTGACTATTTATTTCATTCTGTTGAACTATATTACTAGATCTGGAATATCACAGCCCTCCCTCAGCGCAATAATGCCTGCAGTCTTGGACGGGATTACAGTATGAAATTTGTGCAAGTGATACATCAGGTTACCTTATACTGTGGGGGAACAGCCCAATATTAAGATGAAATTTGCTGCAGTGTCTGGTTTCCCAAATATAATCGGTGCAATTGACTGTACCCATATTGGGTATAGGGCTCCATGTGAGAATTTGTTTTTGTTAACATATACCTTCTATTAATGTGTAAATCATATGTGACTCACACATGATTATCACAAATTTGGTGGCATGATAGCCTGATTCAACACACGACTCCTTTATCGTCACACACAGCAGTGTAGGAAACAGATTACAGGCAGGCGCTGTGCCTGATGGCTGGCTGCTCAGTAAGTCCTCTTATAGTCATTAGAAATGCTGATCATTCAGGCCTGAATTAAAATTCTTTACACCTGTAGGTGGCTACCCTCTCAGGAGCTGGCTTCTGACCCCATTCCCAGACCCACAGAGCGCGGAGGAAATGCACTATAACTCTTGTGCACTCAGTAGTGGAGCACGCCATCAGCATCCTGAAGTGTAGGTTGCGGTCATTGGATGCCTCAGGTGGCAGACTTTTACACCACCCTTCAATGGTCTGCAAGATTGTCAGGGCATGTGGCACTGAGGATTGGCACCCCTCTCCCTCCTGGCCTACCCCCTCCTCCCCTCCCTAGTATGAGGCTCCTTACCCATAACCACCTTCTCGTCAAGAGGCATTCACTCAGGGAGCAAGGATCTGCAAGGATGTAATGCGGCGTTTGAAACGACAATGACAAGGTTCATTTTTAAAATTCTTTTACTGTATCATTTAAAGCTCTTCAAGCTGTCACCATGTTGCAAAGAACACTCTTTCTTTTAGTTCATCTGTGACTTTACTGATGGGACTGATGGTGTCCTTTGTGTTTGCAGCACAGCTTCAGTCAGAACCCGACCACTGCCTGATACGCCACGGGCACCAGGCACACTGGTGCTGGACAGTAGGACACTCAACAGCCACATCCTCAAGTTCCTCATCCTCGTCACTACTGTCTCTAACTGTGGAGGAACTGAAAGACATGGCACATTAATCTACCGTCTTGACCCATGTCCAAATTTATTTACACAGGCAATAACGAAGATGAGTGTTACTAGGTTCATCTGTTATTTCCACCAGGTCAGTGTCACCCTCCTTCTCTGACACTACACCAAACACGCTTGGTTCACGAGGGATTGGGGCCATTTTTTCGTCCAGTGGCATGAGTCCTGCTTTTCCCATTGACCTTTTATTGCTGGGTTTGGGTGTGTTCAGGGCAGGACATGAAGTGGATTCAGGTGTGCACACTTCCAAGTAGTTTGTGATTTATAAAAGGAAAATTGCTTGCATCTGAGCGTATGCATGGTTTTATAAATCTGGATTTTTTGGGGGCGTACGCAATCTTTTGGTTTCAGGTATACGTACACTTTTAGTAAGGATCCTATGCACATTTTTTAAATGGGACCTTTGCAGTGGCAGCACCCAAACAGTGGAATTAGCTTTTATTATACATCAGACAGGCTTCCTCTATATCTCTTATTAAAAATAATTTGTTTACTTTGGCCTGGCATGATTTTTTGACATTTTGATTAGATTTCATTTGATTTTAATTATTTTTGGACTGTATAAAATGCATTTAATATGCCATTTACTTTTATTGTTTTTCTTTTAAGGTTATTTAGCACAGCGTAGCACTTTGGTCAACTTTATTGTTTTTAAAGTGTGTTACAAATTAAGTTGCAGTTGTAGCATCTAAAAAGAAGCATGAGTCATCGTTCCAGTTGCGCTGGTTTTTAAGATCGTTTTATCAAAATTATTGAACAATTAGATGTTTAAAGAAAAGGGGAAAGTAGTTTCTTGGTTTATAGGCTTCTTTGTTGCTTCTTATGTTTTTTGTGTTTTTTTTTTTCAAAAAAGATTTTTTACTTTTTACAAGCTTGAGTAGTTTCAATATAAATCTCATTTCCACAAATAATTGTGAATAGAATGAAAAAAGAAACATTTTTGGACATGATTTCAAAATTAGATTGACAGGTGAGACTGACAGATTGACAGGGAGGGTGTCAGGATTAGGCACATTCTTACTGTAGGAACCTTTAACCTTTTCAGGAATAGGGCCATTTTTTTTTAGCATTTGAACAGGCAGGAAGTCTGTCCCTGGACACAAGTATGCAGTACACAAACTAGGAATTGAGAAACGGCCCATGAAAACAGTGGTGTTGCCTTCTCTCCTTACATTTCACGGGTTTTGTTTTACTTTGTTGAGGCGCAAAAGTAACACATCTGTCACAAATGGTTGCGTCACATCCAAGGCCGCAACTAGCTATGAGGTACCCGAGGTAAATACCTCGGTTAATATTTCCTGGGATTTTTTTTTTTATAGAAAATATTAAGCTTCCCAAAAACAAAGAAATTAAAATATAATTTATAGAAAGATCGCACATTATAGTAACCGCTATACTGTAGCTGAAAATCAGGGGTTGTGTTAATAGAATAAAAATAAATGAAAAAAAAAGGAGTTGTGTTTTCGCATATGAGGTCTCCTCCTAACCTGTAGCATTACACATCACGCCACAGCACGTCATGTTTACCGGCGGCCTTGACATGTTTCGGTTTTGAGGTGAAGAAGAAGATTCTTCGCGTGGGAACACCTGAATGAGAGGTAAGAAACAAACACACTTGCCAGATCGCGCATCTGTCATAATAGTTCAACTCAGGGGGAGTAAAGTTTATCTCAATCTCATCATCTTATCTCACAAGCAAACGTTATCTAGCCTAATGTCAGAGAAGGAGAGAGGGACACTACTTCGTTCCGAGGCACCACTGCCCCCCCCCCCCCCCCCCTTTCCACCCCGCAGCTATACATGTTTTTCCCTTCATTTTGCAATAAATTAATGGTTTGTGTGTTAAAAACTTTTTTGCATTCAGTATTTTTCATGAGAAGCCTTAAGATTCTGTGCATTTTTTCTATCTTCAAACTTTTTGTCTGTTTGATATGGACAGTACATATTAATGAACATATGTGGCAACAGATAAACAGGTAAACATGTTGGATTAGCATTAGCAAGCTAATTTGCATCAATAGACCCTTAGCAAGTAAAGAAAAGATACACAATACAATAAACAACAAAATTAAACTTTAAGGTGTCACATGGTTATTTTACAACGCAATGCACTCATGCACTCCTCACCACTAACTCCTGTCTTCATTTGCAATGGAACATAGCCTTTCTTTCTGTTTTCATATATTTGTACAAACCTATATGCTCAAATGTGACTCGCAGCATGGCCTCCTTAGTGGCCAGTCAAAATTTAATTCATCATTTAATTCCTCCTTCATATCAAATTATTATCATAGATTGACTTTACAGGATTCAAACCAGCAGCGATATTTATGCTGCACAGCTGAGCTGAAACTATAAGAACCTTTCAAATAAATAAAAAGATCCGTAAGCAAACTTATATCAACATTTCATCAAAGTTTTCTCTCACCATCATCTTCCTCTGCCCAATGATCATCAGGGTGATTTATTTACCGAATTTAACACAGATTGTGACGAGGTGCAGCAGTCAGACTGACTGATCTAAGCATATTAATTCCGGGGACACGTGCGTAATGCTGCGCTCGGATGCATCGGTGCTGCTGGAGGACCTACAGATGGGAGAATCGGTCTCTGCCAGTCACGTGACATTTGTTGCTAAGACGCCATTTCAGGCATATAAAAGTCAGCGGTCCCATTTATCAAACAAGCGTGGAAATGAGCGCACATCTGATCATAGGCTATAAATGATCTTATTATTGTATCCACGTGTGATTCATAAATGTTCGTGTCTGACCAAACAACAGAGTCTACGTCAGAAATCCCTCCTCATCCAGCTGCTTCTACCCTGAAGCAGCACCGCAGACAGGCGGAGGCTGGTCCAAGCCTGACCCGGACTGTCGGATCTGAGCCTGACCCGCACAGGGACAGAAGAAAAAATAACTTTCATTAGCTAAGCTAAGAAACAGTCTGCTGACTGAGCACTTATAGACTATAACTTTAGGGTAGCCTACAGATTACTTAATAGAAACGACGGATCGCCTCCTGTCTTCTGTCTCCAGGAGCTGCAGGTGTCATACCAGCCAGATGATCTTAACAGCAGAGTGTTTTAACTTCTGTTGAAGGTGACAACTGATCGCCAAAAATGTCGAGATAAATCAGACTTTATTATTTCACTGTTGATGTCTGAATAAAGAAAAGAAAGCTCGGCTGCTTGTAAGAAAACGGACAGTCGGGCTGCAGAAAGGCGCAGGTGCTTTGCACCAGCGGGAAAGGCTGCTTTAGACTCAGAGAAAGTTTGCAACACAACCCTGACCTGTGTGGAGCTGTACGATGCTGTAACTTGTCAAGACTTTATTGACAAGTTAAATAACAGAAATACTAGTTTATAAACATTATGCGCAGCCAGAAGGGCAGACGCGCTGGTAACTGCAGCTCCCAGGAGACACGGAGTTGAGTGGAGGAGATCCGTTTCTATAAATTAATCTATACATTAACGTTGTGCAAGTGTTCATTCGGTAGACTGTTTCCTAGTTTAACTGATGAAAGTTATCGTTTCTTATGTTCCTGTCCGGGTCAGGCTCAGATCCGACCAGCCTCCATCTGTGAGCGCTGCTGCTGCTTCAGGAGAAACAGCTGGATGACGATGCATTTCTGATGAATATTCTGTTGTTTGGTCAGACACGAACATTTTATAAATCACACATGGATTCAGTCATAAGATCATTTTTATGATCAGATGTGCGCTCATTTCCACGCCGGTTTGACCACTGACAGTTTTACGCCTGAAATGGCGTCAAGCGCTGGTTACTGCTGGTAAAGCAACAAATGTTACGTCACTCGGCGGAGACCGATTAGAAGGGAAAGCGTTTTCAGGGATGACTGGCTACTAAGCAGATTTACTTTTGCAGCGCTGTTGTCTATGAACTGGACACAGATAAACCGCCCCGCTGAAACCGTGCCCACCCCGACGCATCAGCAGCTGCTGACCACAGTGTGCTCCGTCGTGGAGCCGTTGGCCTCACCAAAGACCAGCTGAGGTGTTTAGATGCAGAGGGGCGGCATCGCTGCACCACAGCACCACCACACCACCGCTGTGTTCTGCACACAGTCGCACTGACACAGTGTTTCCTCCACAGTTCCACAGCGTGACTTCTGAAACAGACCTCTGTTACATCATTCACCGCCGCAACAAACTGCTGCCATCAGCAGACTTTAGTTTATTCGGATTCCACCTGTGACGCCCAAATAAAATGTTTTTGTGAAGCTCCACCTCACTAACAAGCACCTCCACTTCAGTCTCCACAAAATTACATTTTATTCTCTTTTCGGTTACCATGATGAAGCATTAAATGCCTCAGATCAGCTGGTTCATTTATATGCAGAAACATCCATAAGGTACTTTGCATTGACCATTTATGGAAGAATGTGGGCGTGTAGGGGGCGGAATTTCGAGCCAAATTCACCTGCGCAAACTTTCAGGAAGAGTGTGATTTATAAAGGGGAAATTGCTTGAACGTACACACGGTTTTATAAATCAAAATATTTTTTGGTGTACACAAACTTTGGTTTTGGGCATAAGTACACTTTTAGTAAGGATCTTAAGCACAGTTTTATAAATGATCACATCAGTCCCCATCAGGGTCCCAGACTCATGTGCGAATGCAAAACGAAACACTTCTCCTGGAGAGGGGTAGTTCATCAAACAAAATTCGTGGTGATTAGTTCTTAGAACTTCTGTCCAAACGCGGCTATGGGCTCGATGCACAGCTCCACGACTTCCTGAACTTAAAAGCAACCTTTACCGATCTTGCATTTCAGAAAACACAGCAAGATTATTTTAATATAAACAGTCCCGCCTCACTCCTAAGACACACCCCTTCATTCCCTCCACCTCCCCAATGCAAAATCAAAGGTCTGACAGGCAGGTCCGTTGGATAATCCTAGAGGTGCACCCCACTTCAAGGATTGGTTGGAGTTTTCATTGAATATTTAGAGATTGGAATAATATTTTATTTTGATTAATGGTGGGTCTGTCTTGTATTTTAGAGTTCCATTACCTCATTCATAGCATTTTACCCTGTTAGAAAAATAGTGTAAGAATGCAACATCGGTAAGGGTTGCTTTAAGGTAGCGCCTTTGTTTCCTGTCCTTTATTATTGGACAAAGTGATTAATCCAAGTGTGTCTGGCCAGTTACTGAGGTCAGGCACACCTGAATTAAAACAGCTCATCCAGTAATGAAAGACAGGAAACAAAGGAGCTACCTGAAGTTCAGGAAGTAGTGGAGCTGTGCATAGAACCCATTGGGTGTAAAAATAGGGTTTTTACCAAAGCTCTATAATTTTCAAGCAGATATGTCATGGCTCTCTATATTTTACACCAGAATTAACATATGAATTTTTTTTCAAAAAATTAGAAAAGAAAGAAAGATCTTGTTGCAAAATTTCAAGAAACTTTACTCTTTTAATATCAGCGGATAAAATGCTTTTAAAACATTTAGAAAGACTGGAGAAATGTTTAAAAAAAAACTATACCACTGTTGGATGAATGTGACCTTCAACACCTTAGGGAGCACTGCATCAGTAACTGCCCCTGCCATCATGACAGGCATCCCACATGGCATTATGGAGGGATGTGCACATACGTTTAGGAGGCTGGGCTTTACTCAAAAATGGAATTTCATGGAAGCTTGCATCCTCATGAAATAGAGGTTAATATATGGTTTTCTGTGTAAAAATCATGTAGTAGAATGATTTGCAACAAAATCTCATGCAAATTTCCGTACACTTATTTTCAACCCATATCCAAATTTTACAATAGTTATTTGACTTATTTACTGGACAACCCAGTAAATAAGTAAATCCCAGTTTTTTGACAAGACTAAAAAAAAAAAAAAAAATCCGTAATAGCTGATTACGTCTGAAGAGCTGAAAGTAAAGCCAGCTGGGCGTTTCACACGGTCACCATCTTGCCATGTCACATGTCGTCACTGCCAGAAAATGGGGCCACTCCGATCCTTTGGGCAAATGATTGACAGCTAAGCCTAAACTAAGTACTAAGTGAGCTAATCCGAATGAACAGGAATGAACTAAATTAAGTGAGCTAAAGGTAAGGCGTGCTCAGACTTGCTGTTAACCAGCTAAAAACTTCCATTGTGCTCTGCTACAGGCCAAGGGCAAGTAGGGATCAGCCTATTAGCTTTCACGGCTAAAACTGGCACCCAATCTGAAGCCTGTCGATCAAAAGGACATGGCAATTTTAAGATTAAATAACATCTAAACAGATGAGTTATAAAAAAAAATTTGCCCCCCTCACAGTAGACATGAAGGTAAACTTGACCAAGTAAACCTAGAATTAGTTTTTAAAACGGGCTGTAACAGGCTGTAATGTTTATTTCTGCTGTGAAGTTGGCCTTTTAACATGGGGGTCTATGGGGATTTGCTCCGTTTTGAAGCCAGCTCCTAGAGGATGAAGAGAGAACTACAATTTTTGGGCAACCCGGAAGTGGCTTCACTGTTCTCCAGTAGAGTTTTCCCCTTGGTTTTTACAGCAACCCAATCTCCCAAGGGAGAGGCTCTCACCTTAATTCTATGTTGAATAATAAACTCATTTACAGTACAAAATTATGTACAGGTGCAATTTAAATTTATTTACAATATTAAAGTTTAACATCCAACAAGTTAACATCCAACTTTAAAAATGCTTTCCAAACAGACCTTTATCATGTTAAATTGTTATAAAAGTGGGTTTTCTGACATTTTTAACACTGATGCTTCACACCTACACTACAGACTTCCTGTTTTCTACCTTTTACAAAAGCAATGCTCTTTACAGTATCCCTTCAGCTTTTTATTTTTATGCCTATATATATAGGAATTGTAACCTGTAAGTACCCCAAAAAATTACTACTTTGTTGTTATTATAATTGCCATTTCACAGAAAGTAAAGCTACTTCTATCAGCTAACAGGAAAAAATTACCACAACATTGACATAAAGCAAGTTCAATAATAAGGAAGCAGGAGAGTTTTGCATCACATGGTGTAGGCTTCATTCTGGCTGTAAACAATTTCTTATCTAGTACAACTCAGCAGTTGTATTTGATTAATGGTCATAACAGAAATGAAGGTATCTTGTTATCCATCAGCTAGCTCAGGTTCATGTGGTGGCATGTAGGCAAATATAAAGGAAATACTGTGACCTCATAAACCAAGAAAACTATTTCATGTTGTTAAGAACAATGTGTGAGGGTTGTTTATTCACAAACAGCCCATTGGTCATACCATTTGTTAGTGATCATTTCCACAACATGAAAATGCTCATAGTGCTCTCTGTGAACAGCAGTGCTACATGTTAGCTTTTTTTTTTTTTTTTTTAGCTCTGAGCCAGATAATGCAGCTGTGAGTTTTATGAGTCAAAGTTTGGGTGTCATGGTGATTTCACTTGATGTACTGTTGACCTTATAAGCCACTCAACTTCATTTAAAGACACACAACGTAACTTTTAGACCATAAAAATCTGTGTTTTTTCTGACTCGTTTTGATGTCACACCAATACGTAACTG
>JALJCO010014089.1:0-15182 GCA_023101725.1 Atherinomorus stipes
AAACGCTAGAGTTTCATAGGCCCTTGCACCGCCTACGGTGCTCGTGCCTAATTAAAGCCGCAAGCGGCGATGAAGGCCCTCGCACCTCTGGCGCCGCTCAGGCCTATGCACCGCGTAGTCTGTGTCATGTTCTACCAGTGTGCCGAATTTCATGGCGTTTGGTTGATGTGGAAGCACAGAATGATCATTTGAAGCTTTGTAGGGGGCGCTGTAGAGCCACATTTACACTTCAGGAACATATGTCCATGTAAACTGTTTCATGTTCTCCGAGTGTGCTGAATTTCATGGTCTTCGGTTGATCTGGTAGACCAAAATGATGATTTGAAGGTTTGTAGGGGGCGCTGTAGAGCCACATTTAAACTTCAGGAACACGTATCCATGTAATCCGTGTCATGTTCTACCAGTGTGCTGAATTTCATGGCCTTCGGTTGATCGGGTCGGCCAAAATGATCATTTGAAGGTTTGTAGGGGGCGCTATAGAGCCACATTGAAAATTCTGGAACATGTGTCCATGTAAATGAGATCAGGTTATGAACATCATCATCTGTGCCAAGTTTGATCGAGATCTGGCCATCCGTGTGTTATTTACAGGCACTTCCTGTCCGGAGGGGGCGGGGCTAAGGTGAAAACCGGAAATGGTCATATAGGTGTGTTCAGCATCTGACCAGCATCACACGTACCAAGTTTGGTGCAGATATCTGGTTTTATGCCAGAGTTATATGAGTGTCGTGTTTCATGGCGAGAAGGTCACCTTTTAGGCTCCGCCCCCTCCACACGCTTACAGATTTCTTAATGCAGAGCACAACTAGAAATCTCACATGCCTTGTGAACACAAAGAGACCATCGTGTTGGCTGTACCATTAGCGGTCTCTGAGGAGTTAACGCAAATATGTCATCAAGAAATCGTCAGAAAAATGGCACTTTTTTCAAAATGGCCGACTTCCTGTCGTATTAATCCAAATGGTCCAAGAGGGTTTTTTGTAGGTCCTGACATGTTCTACCACTGTGCCAAATTTCATGCTTGTGGGTCATTGTGGTGGGCGGGGCTGATCATTTGAAGATTTGTAGGGGGCGCTATTGAGCCATTTTTAAAGATATCCAAAATATGTCCACGTGAATGAGTTCAGGGGATGACCATCATCATCTGTAGCAAGTTTGGTGGAGATCGGACCTTTCTTTGTGTCATTTCCATGTACTTCCTGTTTCCATGGCGTTGGGCTGATATTCGCCATGGTTACGTTTGGCGTATCGACTTGAGTTTTTTATTGTGGCATCGTGGAAGGGTTTGACACGTTTGGAAGCACTTTCAAATCCATCGGCTTCATCATTGAAGTTCTGGACCCCAAACACTGAAAAGTGACACTTCCTGTCCCCAGGGGGCGTGGCTAAGGCGAAAACCGGAAATGGTCACATAGGTGTGTTCAGCATCTGGCCGGCATCACACGTAGCAATTTTGGTGCAGATATCTGGTTTTATGCCAGAGTTATATCAGTTTCGTGTTTCATGGCGAGAAGGTCAACTTTGAGGCTCCGCCCCCCTCCACACGCTTGCAGATTTCTGAATGCAGAGCACAACTAGAAATCTCACATGCCTTCTGAACACAAAGAGACCATCGGGGTGACCGTACCATTTGCGGTTTATGAGGAGTTAACGCAAATGCGACGTGAGTGAAACGCCAAAATGGCGACTTTGACCCAAAATGGCCGACTTCCTGTAGACCTGGCACCACGACGTTAAGAGGCTTTTTTGTCCGCCCCGACATGTAGAACAAGTGTACCGAATTTCGTAAAGATCGGTGACATGCAGTTCTGGGGCTCCTGCAAAAGGTGGCGCTAGAGCGCAGTTTTGCCCGAGCGGTCACGAAAACGCCAAATTATGAAATTTTTCGATTTTAAATGGGGGGGTAGCCAAAATTTGGTGAGTTTTCGAGCATGTTCAGGCCCCCAAAAATGCGATTCATTTGACAGGAGAAAAATAATAACGAAGAATTAAAGCCGCAAGCGGCGATGAAGGCCCTCGCACCTCTGGCGCCGCTCAGGCCTATGCACCGCGTAGTCTTTGTCACGTTCTACCAGTTTGCTGAATTTCATGCCGTTTGGTTGATGCGTTTGCTCAGAATGATCATTTGAAGGTTTGTAGGGGGCGCTGTAGAGCCACATTTACACTTCAGGAACACGTATCCATGGAATCTGTGTCATGTTCTACCAGTGTGCTGAATTTCATGGCCTTTGGTTGATCGGGTCGGCCAACATGATCATTTGAATGTTTGCAGGGGGCGCTGTCGAGCCACATATAAATTTCTGAAAAATCTGTCCATGTTCTACCAGTGTGCTGAATTTCATGGACTTCAGTTGTTTTGTTAGCCCAAAATGCTCATTTGAAGGTTTGTAGGGGGCGCTATAGAGCCACATTTACAGTTCTGGAACATATGTCCATGTAATCCGTGTCATGCTCTACCAGTGTGCTGAATTTCATGGCCTTCGGTTGATCTGGTAGGCCAAAATGATCATTTGAAGGTTTGTAGGGGGCGCTGTCGAGCCACAGTAAAAATTCTGTAACATGTGTCCATGTAAATGACATCAGGTTATGAACATCATCATCTGTGCCATGTTTGGTAGAGATCTGGCCATCCATGTCTTATTTACAGGCACTTCCTGTCCCGAGGGGGCGGGGCCAAGGTGAAAACCGGAAATGGTCATATAGGTGTGTTCAGCATCTGACCGGCATCATACCTACCAAGTTTGGTGCAGATATCTGGTTTTATGCCAGAGTTATATGAGTGTCGTGTTTCATGGCGAGAAGGTCACCTTTCAGGCTCCGCCCCCTCCACACGCTTGCAGATTTCTGAATGCAGAGCACAACTAGAAATCCCACATGCCTTGTGAACACAAAGAGACCATCGTGATGGCTGTACCATTAGCGGTCTCTGAGGAGTTAACGCAAATATGTCATCAAGAAATCATCCGAAAAATGACAATTTTTTTCAAAATGGCCGACTTCCTGTCGTATTAATCCAAATGGTCCAAGAGGGTTTTTTTTAGGTCCTGATATGTTCAACCACTGTGCCAAATTTCATGCTTGTGGGTCATTGTGGTGGGCGGGGCTGATCATTTGAAGATTTGTAGGGGGCGCTACTGAGCCATTTTTAAAGATATCCGAAATATTTCCACATGAATCAGTTCAGGGGTTGACCGTCATCATCTGTATCAAGTTTGGTGGAGATTGGACCTTTCTTTGTGTCATTTCCATGTACTTCCTGTTTCCATGGCGTTGGGCTGATATTCGCCATGGTTGCGTTTGGCGTATCGACTTGAGTTTTTTATTGTGGCATCGTGGAAGGGTTTGACACGTTTGGAAGCACTTTCAAATCCATCGGCTTCATCAGTGAAGTTCTGGACCCCAAACACTGAAAAGTGACACTTCCTGTCCCCAGGGGGCGGGGCTAAGGCGAAAACCGGAAATGGTCATATAGGTGTGTTCAGCATCTGACCAGCATCACACGTAGCAATTTTGGTGCAGATATCTGTTTTTATGCCAGAGTTATATCAGTTTCGTGTTTCATGGCGAGAAGGTCAACTTTCAGGCTCCGCCCCCTCCACACGCTTGCAGATTTCTGAATGCAGAGCACAACTAGAAATCCCACATGCCTTGTGAACACAAAGAGACCATCGTGATGGCTGTACCATTAGCGGTCTCTGAGGAGTTAACGCAAATATGTCATCAAGAAATCGTCAGAAAAATGGCACTTTTTTCAAAATGGCCGACTTCCTGTCGGATTAATCCAAATGGTCCAAGAGGGTTTTTTGTAGGTCCTGATATGTTCTACCACTGTGCCAAATTTCATGCTTGTGGGTCATTGTGGTGGGCGGGGCTGATCATTTGAAGATTTTTAGGGGGCGCTATTGAGCCATTTTTAAAGATATCCAAAATATCTCGACTTGAATGAGTTCAGGGGTTGACCATCATCATCTGTAGCAAGTTTGGTGGAGATCGGACCTTTCTTTGTGTCATTTCCATGTACTTCCTGTTTCCATGGCGTTGGGCTGATATTCGCCATGGTTGCGTTTGGCGTATCGACTTGAGTTTTTTATTGTGGCATCGTGGAAGGGTTTGACACGTTTGGAAGCACTTTCAAATCCATCGGCTTCATCATTGAAGTTCTGGACCCCAAACACTGAAAAGTGACACTTCCTGTCCCCAGGGGGCGGGGCTAAGGCGAAAACCGGAAATGGTCATATAGGTGTGTTCAGCATCTGACCAGCATCACACGTACCAAGTTTGGTGCAGATATCTGGTTTTATGCCAGAGTTATATGACTTTCGTGTTTCATGGCGAGAAGGTCACCTTTTAGGCTCCGCCCCCTCCACACGCTCACAGATTTCTTAATGCAGAGCACAACTAGAAATCTCACATGCCTTGTGAACAGAAAGAGACCATCGTGATGGCTGTACCATTAGCGGTCTCTGAGGAGTTAACGCAAATATGTCATCAAGAAATCGTCAGAAAAATGGCACTTTTTTCAAAATGGCCGACTTCCTGTCGGATTAATCCAAATGGTCCAAGAGGGTTTTTTGTAGGTCCTGATATGTTCTACCACTGTGCCAAATTTCATGCTTGTGGGTCATTGTGGTGGGCGGGGCTGATCATTTGAAGATTTGTAGGGGGCGCTATTGAGCCATTTTTAAAGATATCCAAAATATCTCGACTTGAATGAGTTCAGGGGTTGACCATCATCATCTGTAGCAAGTTTGGTGGAGATCGGACCTTTCTTTGTGTCATTTCCATGTACTTCCTGTTTCCATGGCGTTGGGCTGATATTCGCCATGGTTGCGTTTGGCGTATCGACTTGAGTTTTTTATTGTGGCATCGTGGAAGGGTTTGACACGTTTGGAAGCACTTTCAAATCCATCGGCTTCATCATTGAAGTTCTGGACCCCAAACACTGAAAAGTGACACTTCCTGTCCCCAGGGGGCGGGGCTAAGGCGAAAACCGGAAATGGTCATATAGGTGTGTTCAGCATCTGACCAGCATCACACGTAGCAATTTTGGTGCAGATATCTGGTTTTATGCCCGAGTTATATCAGTTTCGTGTTTCATGGCGAGAAGGTCAACTTTAAGGCTCCGCCCCCTCCACACGCTTGCAGATTTCTGAATGCAGAGCACAACTAGAAATGTCACATGCCTTCTGAACACAAAGAGACCATCGGGTGACCGTACCATTTGCGGTTTCTGAGGAGTTAACGCAAATGCGACGTGAGTAAAACGCCAAAATGGCGACTTTGACCCAAAATGGCCGACTTCCTGTAGACCTGGCACCACGACGTTAAGAGGCTTTTTTGTCCGCCCCGACATGTAGAACAAGTGTACCGAATTTCGTAAAGATCGGTGACATGCAGTTCTGGGGACTTTACAAAAGGTGGCGCTCTCGCGCAGTTTTGCCCGAGCGGTCACGAAAACGCCAAAATACGAAATTTTTCAGATTCGTCTGGGGGGGTAGCCAAAATTTGGTGACTTTTCGAGCATGTTCAGGCCCCCAAAAATGCAATTCATTTGAGAGAAGAATAATAATAATCCGAAGAATAAAGCTAGCGGTTTCAATAGGCCTTCGCACCGCCTTCGGTGCTCGGGCCTAATAATAAGAATTCGCTCGCACCTCGGGCGATGCTCAGGCCCTCCGCAGGGTGGTATATGGTCGCGGCCCATCTGGCGCCGCTCAGGCCTCCAGTATCGGTGGGGGGGGCGGCCCTCTGCCCCACGTAGTCTGTGTCATGTTCTACCAGTGTGCTGAATTTCATGGCGTTTGGTTGATGTGTTAGCTCAGAATGATCATTTGAAGGTTTGTAGGGGGCGCTGTAGAGCCACATTTAAACTTCAGGAACACGTATCCATGTAATCCTTGTCATGTTCTACCAGTGTGCTGAATTTCATGGCCTTCGGTTGATCGGGTCAGCCAAAATGATCATTAGAAGGTTTGCAGGGGGCGCTATAGAGCCACATTGAAAATTCTGGAACATGTGTCCATGTAAATGAGATCAGGTTATAAACATCATCATCTGTGCCAAGTTTGATAGAGATCTGGCCATCCGTGTCTTATTTACAGGCACTTCCTGTCCGGAGGGGGCGGGGCTAAGGTGAAAACCGGAAATGGTCATATAGGTGTGTTCAGCATCTGACCAGCATCACACGTACCAAGTTTGGTGCAGATATCTGGTTTTATGCCAGAGTTATATGAGTTTCGTGTTTCATGGCGAGAAGGTCACCTTTAGGCTCCGCCCCCTCCACACGCTTACAGATTTCTTAATGCAGAGCACAACTAGAAATCTCACATGCCTTGTGAACACAAAGAGACCATCGTGATGGCTGTACCATTAGCGGTCTCTGAGGAGTTAACGCAAATATGTCATCAAGAAATCGTCAGAAAAATGGCACTTTTTTTCAAAATGGCCGACTTCCTGTCGTATTAATCCAAATGGTCCAAGAGGGTTTTTTGTAGGTCCTGACATGTTCTACCACTGTGCCAAATTTCATGCTTGTGGGTCATTGTGGTGGGCGGGGCTGATCATTTGAAGATTTGTAGGGGGCGCTATTGAGCCATTTTTAAAGATATCCAAAATATCTCCACGTGAATGAGTTCAGGGGATGACCATCATCATCTGTAGCAAGTTTGGTGGAGATCGGACCTTTCTCTGTGTCATTTCCATGTACTTCCTGTTTCCATGGCGTTGGGCTGATATTCGCCATGGTTGCGTTTGGCGTATCGACTTGAGTTTTTTATTGTGGCATCGTGGAAGGGTTTGACACGTTTGGAAGCACTTTCAAATCCATCGGCTTCATCATTGAAGTTCTGGACCCCAAACACTGAAAAGTGACACTTCCTGTCGCCAGGGGGCGGGGCTAAGGTGAAAACCGGAAATGGTCATATAGGTGTGTTCAGCATCTGACCAGCATCACACGTAGCAATTTTGGTGCAGATATCTGGTTTTATGCCAGAGTTATATCAGTTTCGTGTTTCATGGCGAGAAGGTCAACTTTCAGGCTCCGCCCCCTCCACACGCTTACAGATTTCTGAATGCAGAGCACAACTAGAAATGTCACATGCCTTCTGAACACAAAGAGACCATCGGGGTGACCGTACCATTTGCGGTTTATGAGGAGTTAACGCAAATGCGACGTGAGTGAAACGCCAAAATGGCGACTTTGACCCAAAATGGCCGACTTCCTGTAGACCTGGCACCACGACGTTAAGAGGCTTTTTTGTCCGCCCCGACATGTAGAACAAGTGTACCGAGTTTCGTAAAAATCGGTGACATGCAGTTCTGGGGACCTTGCAAAAGGTGGCGCTAGAGCTCAGTTTCGCCCGAGCGGTCACGAAAACGGCAAATTATGAAATTTTTCGATTTTAAATGGGGGGGTAGCCAAAATTTGGTGACTTTTCGAGCATGTTCAGGCCCCCAAAAATGCAATTCATTTGACGGGAGAATAATAAGAATAATAATAATAATAAAAGAATAAGAATAAACGCTTGCATTACAATAGGCCTTCGCACCGCCTTCGGTGCTCGGGCCTAATAATACGGAAAAAACGCTAGAGTTTCAATAGGCCTTCGCACCGCCTTCGGTGCTCGGGCCTAATTAAAGCCGCAAGCGGCGATGAAGGCCCTCGCACCTCTGGCGCCGCTCAGGCCTATGCACCGCGTAGTCCGTGTCATGTTCTACCAGTGTGCTGAATTTCATGGCGTTTGGTTGATGTGTTAGCTCAGAATGATCATTTGAAGGTTTGTAGGGGGCGCTGTAGAGCCACATTTAAACTTCAGGAACACGTATCCATGTAATCCTTGTCATGTTCTACCAGTGTGCTGAATTTCATGGCCTTCGGTTGATCGGGTCGGCCAAAATGATCATTAGAAGGTTTGTAGGGGGCGCTGTAGAGCCACATTAAAAATTCTGGAACATGTGTCCATGTAAATGAGATCAGGTTATGAACATCATCATCTGTGCCAAGTTTGATCGAGATCTGGCCATCCGTGTGTTAATTACAGGCACTTCCTGTCCGCAGGGGGCGGGGCTAAGGTGAAAACCGGAAATGGTCATATAGGTGTGTTCAGCATCTGACCAGCATCACACGTACCAAGTTTGGTGCAGATATCTGGTTTTATGCCAGAGTTATATGAGTGTCGTGTTTCATGGCGAGAAGGTCACCTTTCAGGCTCCGCCCCCTCCACACGCTTCCAGATTTCTTAATGCAGAGCACAACTAAAAATCTCACATGCCTTCTGAACACAAAGAGACCATCGTGATGGCTGTACCATTAGCGGTCTCTGAGGAGTTAACGCAAATATGTCATCAAGAAATCGTCCGAAAAATTACAATTTTTTCAAAATGGCCGACTTCCTGTCGGATTTATCCAAATGGTCCAAGAGGGTTTTTTGTAGGTCCTGACATGTTCTACCACTGTGCCAAATTTCATGCTTGTGGGTCATTGTGGTGGGCGGGGCTGATCATTTGAAGATTTGTAGGGGGCGCTATTGAGCCATTTTTTAAGATTTCGGAAATATCTCCACGTGAATGTGTTCAGGGGATGACCATCATCATCTGTAGCAAGTTTGGTGGAGATCGGACCTTTCTTTGTGTCATTTCCATGTACTTCCTGTTTCCATGGCGTTGGGCTCATATTCGCCATGGTTGTGTTTGGCGTAACGACTTGAGTTTTTTATTGTGGCATCGTGGAAGGGTTTGACACGTTTGGAAGCACTTTCAAATCCATCGGCTTCATCAATGAAGTTCTGGACCCCAAGCACTGAAAAGTGACACTTCCTGTCCCCAGGGGGCGTGGCTAAGGTGAAAACCGGAAATGGTCACATAGGTGTGTTCAGCATCCGGCAGGCATTATACCTACCAATTTTGGTGCAGATATCTGGTTTTATGCCAGAGTTATATCAGTTTCGTGTTTCAAGGCGAGAAGGTCAACTTAGAGGCTCCGCCCCCTCCACACGCTTACAGATTTCTGAATGCAGAGCACAACTAGAAATGTCACATGCCTTCTGAACACAAAGAGACCATCGGGGTGACCGTACCATTTGCGGTTTGTGAGGAGTTAACGCAAATGCGACGTGAGTGAAACGCCAAAATGGCGACTTTGACCCAAAATGGCCGACTTCCTGTACACTTGGCACCACGACGTTAAGAGGCTTTTTTGTCCGCCCCGACATGTAGAACAAGTGTACCGAGTTTCGTAAAGATCGGTGACATGCAGTTCTGGGGACCTTGCAAAAGGTGGCGCTAGAGCGCAGTTTCGCCCGAGCGGTCCCGAAAACGCCAAATTATGAAATTTTTCGATTTTAAATGGGGGGGTAGCCAAAATTTGGTGACTTTTCGAGCATGTTCAGGCCCCCAAAAATGCGATTCATTTGACGGGAGAATAATAATAATAAGAAGAAGAATAACGAAGAATAAACGCTTGCATTACAATAGGCCTTCGCACCGCCTTCGGTGCTCGGGCCTAATAATACGGAAAAAACGCTAGAGTTTCAATAGGCCTTCGCACCGCCTTCGGTGCTCGGGCCTAATAAACGCTAGAGTTTCAATAGGCCTTCGCACCGCCTTCGGTGCTCGGGCCTAATAAGGAAGAAACGCTTGCATTACAATAGGCCTTCGCACCGCCTTCGGTGCTCGGGCCTAATAATAATAATACGGAATAAACGCTTGCATTACAATAGGCCTTCGCACCGCCTTCGGTGCTCGGGCCTAATAAGAATAAAGCCGCAAGCGGCGATGAAGGCCCTCGCACCTCTGGCGCCGCTCCGGCCTATGCACCGCGTAGTCCGTGTCATGTTCTACCAGTGTTCTTAATTTTATGGCGTTTGGTTGATGTGTTAGCTCAGAATGCTCATTAGAAGGTTTGTAGGGGGCGCTGTAGAGCCACATTTAAACTTCCTGAACCCGTATCCATGGAATCCATGTCATGTTCTACCAGTGTGCTGAATTTCATGGCCTTCGGTTGATCGGGTCAGCCAAAATGATCATTTGAAGGTTTGTAGGGGGCGCTATAGAGCCACATTGAAAATTCTGGAAGATGTGTTCATGTAAATGAGATCAGGTTATGAACACCATCATCTGTGCAAAGTTTGGTAGAGATCTGGCCATACCTGTCTTATTTACAGGCACTTCCTGTTCCTAAGGGGGCGGGGCTAAGGTGAAAACCGGAAATGGTCATATAGGTGTGTTCAGCATCTGACCGGCATCATACGTACCAATTTTGGTGCAGATATCTGGTTTTATGCCAGAGTTATATCAGTTTCGTGTTTCATGGCGAGAAGGTCAACTTTGAGGCTCCGCCCCCTCCACACGCTTACAGATTTCTGAATGCAGAGCACAACTAGAAATCCCACATGCCTTGTGAACACAAAGAGACCATCGTGATGGCTGTACCATTAGCGGTCTCTGAGGAGTTAACGCAAATATGTCATCAAGAAATCGTCAGAAAAATGACAATTTTTTCAAAATGGCCGACTTCCTGTCGGATTAATCCAAATGGTCCAAGAGGGTTTTTTGTAGGTCCTGACATGTTCTACCACTGTGCCAAATTTCATGCTTGTGGGTCATTGTGGTGGGCGGGGGTGATCATTTGAAGATTTGTAGGGGGCGCTATTGAGCCATTTTTAAAGATATCCGAAATATCCCCACGTGAATGAGTTCAGGGCATGACCATCATCATCTGTAGCAAGTTTGGTGGAGATCGGACCTTTCTCTGTGTCATTTCCATGTACTTCCTGTTTCCATGGCGTTGGGCTGATATTCGCCATGGTTGCGTTTGGCGTGTCGACTTGAGTTTTTTATTGTGGCATCGTGGAAGGGTTTGACACGTTTGGAAGCACTTTCAAATCCATCGGCTTCATCATTGAAGTTCTGGACCCCAAGCACTGAAAAGTGACACTTCCTGTCGCTAGGGGGCGGGGCTAAGGCGAAAACCGGAAATGGTCACATAGGTGTGTTCAGCATCCGGCAGGCATCATGCGTAGCAATTTTGGTGCACATATGTGGTTTTATGGCAGAGTTATATCAGTTTCGTGTTTCATGGCGAGAAGGTCAACTTTGAGGCTGCGCCCCCTCCACACGCTTGCAGATTTCTGAATGCAGAGCACAACTAGAAATCGCACATGCCTTCTGAACACAAAAAGACCATCGGGGTGACCGTACCATTTGCGGTTTTTGAGGAGTTAACGCAAATGCGACGTGAGTGAAACGCCAAAATGGCCACTTTGACCCAAAATGGCCGACTTCCTGTAGACTTTTCACCACGACGTTAAGAGGCTTTTTTGTCCGGCCCGACATGTAGAACAAGTGTACCGAGTTTCGTAAAAATCGGTGACATGCAGTTCTGGGGCTCTTCCTAAAGGTGGCGCTAGAGCGCAATTTTGCCCGAGCGGGCACGAAAACGCCAAAATACGAAATTTTACACATTCCTCTGGGGGGGTAGCCAAAATTTGGTGACTTTTCGAGCATGTTCAGGCCCCCAAAAATGCGATTCATTTGACAGGAGAAAAATAATAACGAAGAATTAAAGCCGCAAGCGGCGATGAAGGCCCTCGCACCTCTGGCGCCGCTCCGGCCTATGCACCGCGTAGTCCGTGTCATGTTCTACCAGTGTTCTTAATTATATGGCGTTTGGTTGATGTGTTAGCTCAGAATGCTCATTAGAAGGTTTGTAGGGGGCGCTGTAGAGCCACATTTAAACTTCTTGAACCCGTATCCATGGAATCCATGTCATGTTCTACCAGTGTGATGAATTTCATGGCTTTCGGTTTATCGGGTCAGCCAAAATGTTCATTTGAAGGTTTGTAGGGGGCGCTATAGAGCCACATTGAAAATTCTGGAAGATGTGTTCATGTAAATGAGATCAGGTTATGAACACCATCATCTGTGCAAAGTTTGGTAGAGATCTGGCCATACCTGTCTTATTTACAGGCACTTCCTGTTCCTAAGGGGGCGGGGCTAAGGTGAAAACCGGAAATGGTCATATAGGTGTGTTCAGCATCTGACCGGCATCATACGTACCAATTTTGGTGCAGATATCTGGTTTTATGCCAGAGTTATATCAGTTTCGTGTTTCATGGCGAGAAGGTCAACTTTCAGGCTCCGCCCCCTCCACACGCTTCCAGATTTCTGAATGCAGAGCACAACTAGAAATCTCACATGCCTTCTGAACACAAAGAGACCATCGGGGTGACCGTACCATTTGCGGTTTATGAGGAGTTAACGCGAATGCGACATGAGTAAAACGCCAAAATGGCCACTTTGACCCAAAATGGCCGACTTCCTGTACACTTTTCACCACGACGTTAAGAGGCTTTTTTGTCCGCCCCGACATGTAGAACAAGTGTACCGAGTTTCGTGCAAATCGGTGACATGCAGTTCTGGGGACTTTACAAAAGGTGGCGCTCTCGCGCAGTTTTGCCCGAGCGGTCACGAAAACACCAAAATACGAAATTTTTCAGATTCGTCTGGGGGGGTAGCCAAAATATTGGGACTTTTCAAGCATGTTCAGGCCCCCAAAAATGCAATTCATTTATGAGAAGAAAAAGAATAAGAATAAGAATAATAAACATTTGCAGAACAATAGGCCTTCGCACCGCCTTCGGTGCTCGGGCCTAATAAACGCTTGCATTACAATAGGCCTTCGCACCGCCTTCGGTGCTCGGGCCTAATAAACGCTTGCATTACAACAGCCGCACCGCCGGTGCTCGGCTCAACAACGCCAGAGTTTCAATAGCCCCACCGCCGGTGCTCGGGCCTAAAAACGCCAGAGATACAACAGGCCCTCGCACCGCCGGTGCTCGGGCTCCACAAGAATAAGAATAAGAATAAACGCTAGAGTTTCAACAGGCCTTCGCACCCCGCCTTCAGTGCTCGGGGCCTATATTATAATATATACTTTATTAATCCCGATCTCGGAAATTCAGTCCTGTGGGCTTAAAGCCACATCTGGCCTGCACCGGCTCTCGGTGCTCGGGCCTAAAAACGCTAGAGATACACAGGGCCTTCGCACCGCCTTCGGTGCTCGGGCCTAATAAGAATAAGAATAAGAATAAACGCTAGAGTTTCAATAGGCCTTCGCACCGCCTTCGGTGCTCGGGCCTAATAATAATATATACTTTATTAATCCCGATTCGGAAATTCAGTCTCTGCCTTTAACCCATCTCAAGTTTGACCTGAGATGCAGTGGGCTCACAATTATAGTGCTTGGGGAGCAACTTGTGGGGTTTAAGGAATTTTCCTCAAGGGCCCATAGTAAAGTTCATCTGGAGAGCCGTGTCGGACCCAGGTCTTCTTAATGCCAAAGCCTGTGCATTACTCACTAGGCTACTCACTCTCCCAAAAATAAAATAATGACATTTTTTCTGTTTCCCTCAGTCTGCTACTTCATTGTTGTGGATTTTTGTTTGTTTGTTTTTTGGGGGGTCCTTTTTGTCTTTTTCCCCCTTTGGGGTTTTCTTTGCAGTTAGCAGCCATCTAACTGCCACCTGGCTTTGCAGATGCAACTGAAAATGTGTCATAATTATCACCAAGATCAACGTGAATTTAGTTGCAATTCAATCATAAGATTGTTTTATCACCCAGCTCTGTTTCTTCACACAGTTATCATGAAAATTCAGTTCATCCTTGGAGTGCTGAGATATAGTCATTAACCAGGACGGCTTTTCAGAGCATTACTAATGGAAAAATATTTCAGCATGTAGCATTACTCATTAAATAATTAATAACCTCGATCAGGGCACCACCTCGTTAAGAGGACATATTAGTATATCTTATATCAACATTAAATTAGTAAATCCATAAATCAAACCAGTCTTATTCCTGCATCGTAGAGTTCTTGTTTGAATTTACCTTAGAGCTGCGTAGCTCACGGACGTCTTCACAGACATCTTTAACATCTCGCTGAGACAAGCTGTCGTCCCGACGTGCCTCAAAGCCACCACCATCATCTCAGTACCGAAAAAGTCGTCACCCACCTGCCACAACGACTACCGCCCTGTCGCACGCACCCCCATCATCATGAAGTGCTTGGAGCAGCTAGTCATGCACCCTATCAGGTCCGCCCTCCCAGTCTGGACCCCTGCCAGTTTGCATATCGGTCCAACCGCTCGACCGATGATGCCATTTCCACCGCCTTCCACTCTGCCCTCACTCACCTGGAGACCAAGGACTCACATGTCAGAATGCTGTTCATCGACTTCAGCTCAGCATTCAACGCCATCATCCCCCAGCAGCTCATCGTCAAACTGGTCCAGCTGGGACTCAACACCTTTCCACTGCAACTGGCTGCTGGACTTCCTGACGGGGAGATCATAGGCAGTTCGGGTCAGTAGCAACACCTCCAGTACCATCACCCTCAACACGGGGGCCCCCAAGGATGCGTGCTAAGCCCCCTCCTCTTCACTCTGCTGACCCACGACTGCACTCCAACATTCAGCTCCAACCTCTTCATTAAGTTTGCAGACGATACGACCGTGGTGGGTCTCATCAACAACAACGATGAGACAAACTACAGGGGTGAGGTGAGCTGCCTGGCCACGAGGCGCAAGGACAACCATCTCCCACCTCGTCCACAGTGTCTTCACCCTGCTGCCGTCAGGGAGGAGGCTGCAGAGTCTCCGGGCCAGAACCAGCGGGCTTAGAGACAGCTTTTTCCACCAGGCAGCGAGGATGTTAAACTCCTTCCCTGCCCTGCCCCCACTCGTCCCCCCACTCGCCCCAACTTATAGAATTATTAGGCAAATGAGTATTTTGACCACATCATCCTCTTTATGCATGTTGTCTTACTCCAAGCTGTATAGGCCGAAAGCCTACTACCAATTAAGCATATCAGGTGATGTGCATCTCTGTAATGAGAAAGGGGTGTGGTCTAATGACATCAACACCCTATATCAGGTTTATTAGGCAAACAATTATTAGGCAACTTCCCTTTCCTCTGGCATAATGGGTTAAGAAGAGGGACTTGACAGGCTCCGAAAAGTCAAAAATAGTGAGATATCTTGCAGAGGGATGCGGCACTCTTAAAAAGGGCAGAGAGCTCCAGTCCAACTCAGACGCCACAACACTTCCATAACAATCCAGGGCGAGCCCCTAATTTGTTATGGTCAGCCTGTAGACCACAACAAAGAGGAGACGTGGGAACTTATGTA
>JALJCO010014090.1:0-24893 GCA_023101725.1 Atherinomorus stipes
AGAGAAGCAGCATTCAGCCAATATGCTGCAAACAAAAGAAGCAAACTGCCTGTAGAGATAAAACTTTCACTAACCGTAGACACTTTTAAATCTAGATTAAAAACATTTTTTTCTAATGTGCCTATTCATTAATTCCACACTTGTTTTGCTTTATTTACTTAGACTGTTGCTTCATTTGATCACTTTAACTTTATCAACAAGACACTTGCCTTGTCTAAAGCAAAACAAGGCAAGTGGGCCAACTAGGTTTCACAGTCTGGATCAGGTGTCAGCATGAAATCCCCAGACACACCAACTGTGTTTCCTGTTTAATAAGACAATGTAAAAGGAATAAAACACAACCACTGCTAATAAATAAAACCAAGAACATACACTGCCTCAGCAGGGAAAACCACTATTTACTGTTTCAACGCCTGGCTATGGGAAGCAGCCCTTGTTCTGCCCACTCCAAACCCTTAAAAGCACCTGCAGTCATCTCGCTCAGCTGAGCGAGACAGGTGTGACTCTGTGAGAAGGCGTTGGGTGAGAAACTTTACAGGCTCTGCCTCAGGCAGTGTTTCCTTTTTATAAACATGTCGGTCTCCCATACCTGGAAATCCACCCTGAAGACTGAAGATCCTGCTTGCATTATTTCCCATAGCACGTAAAAATAAAGTGCTGTCAAGAGTCTGGACAAGTTGAGAGATCAAAAAATGTAAAAATAAAGCCCGTAGTACCCGGTTATAGCTGATGAGCTGAAAGTGAACCAACTGGCTCCCACCCATCATCTCACTGCGTCGAGTGTGTCGTCCCTCCCAGAAAATACTAAAATGGGCACAGAGGGGGTGGCTCTGAGCCTCAAAGGGGCAAATGGTTGACAGCCAAGCTAATGCAAACCAAAACAACCTTGAGTGAACAGGTGCGAACGCAAATAGGTGTATTTAAGGTAAGGCACGTACAGGCTTGCTGTTAACTAGTGAAAAACCACTGTTGTACTCTGCTACAGGAGGACTCC
The DNA here is from genome assembly GCA_023101725.1 of Atherinomorus stipes. Taxonomy (NCBI): domain Eukaryota; kingdom Metazoa; phylum Chordata; class Actinopteri; order Atheriniformes; family Atherinidae; genus Atherinomorus; species Atherinomorus stipes. Next base: position 995 of record JALJCO010014090.1, read on the forward strand.
CGGGGAGCTAAGCTACCACAGCTAATATCAGCAACCGGTCTGCCACCGGGCATAATCAAATTTCCACATTGTTCAAGATAATTCATAACATCTCTGCTCAACCACTGAGAAAACTTGTAATTTTGAACTCTGAGAAAAGTAGCCAATCTACACGGTCGACATCCAGAGGAGAGAACTGTGTTCCCGACGGAGAAAAATCTCCTTCGGTCGGTCATCTTTTTGTTACAGAGCCATAACCCCTTAAAACACTCTTCTGAATGACATTATCTCATGTATGAACTACGCTTGACTTATCTAAACAGTGGTTGTCACAACAAATCTGTATGCAGACTGTGGTATAGTGAGTGCTGTATGCAGTGTATTGTATTTTTTAAAAGTTTTATTTATTTATTTTAATGAGAATTAATTTTAATGGGTGACTAAAAGTTGGTATCATTTCAATCTATTTTAGTGTATAATGTGTACTTTTGCATAGGTAAATACACCAACCTGTCCAGGGACTATAGGTGGGATGGCATCTTTCTCTCTTGTTGGACTAACACTGCTGCATTGTCCCTGACAAATAAACATGAAACATTAAATATTAAACCTAATTATGTGTAACTTCAAGATTAAATAACATCTAAACTAGTGTTTACTTAAGTCGGTCCACGTAGGGCTGGGCTATCCAGTAGGTTTTCCATGTCTCCCCTGCTCCAACACACCTGACTCAAAGGAGATGGATCCTATAGTAAATCAAGCTCTGCACAGTGACTCATTAACTTGTGTTGAAGCACAAAGACATGGAAAACCTGCTGGATTACGACCATGATGGACTGAATTGAGTGACCCTGATATAAACAGATGAGTTATAAAAAATTTCAACCCGTCACAGTTGACATGAAGGTAAACTTAACGTATTAAACCTGAAATGATTTGAAACAGGCTGCAAACATGTTTATTTCTGCTGTGAAGTGGCCTTTTTAACATGGGAGTCTATGGAGATTTACTGTTTTGCAGCCAGCCCCTAGTGGATGAGGAATGAACTACAATGTTTGGGTATTGACACAATATTCAGTGTGTATAGATTTTTTCTTACACCCTTTAAATGAATGATGCAGACAAATGTGGTATATGACTTCTTATTGCTTTATTTAAAGAAAAAAAAACAGACTTAACAAAAATAGTATCTGTATTTTTGTCACCTCTGAGTGTCAAACTATCTGTATTTACACAAAAGAAAAGGCATGTCCAGGGATGGGTGACCAGTCATTCTCTGCATGAGGCGTTATTGTCAGCAGTGGTGATTTAGTGCTTTGGCAGTGATTCACCTCTAGTAGGAATATCACAATTACCCATCTGACAATAATTACTGTATTACAGACTATGAACGAGGACACTTACAACTTTGTTTCCATTTTGCACAGTAACATTTATGACAGTTTTAGAAGTGTTTATCTTTAAGTTAAAGACCCACTCCGATCCTTCTTTGAGCTACTTTAAAACCTTTTCAGTGGTCTTTAAATTGTGATAACAAAGTTTTAAGCCAAAATCACACATTTTGCCACTCTGCTTCTGCAGAGCGCCATTTAGGCTACGTAAAAATGAGAAGAACTGTGGTTCACATATATAAACTGAGTGGATATTAAAAACGTAATATAGTCCGTATTTTTGTGCACAAACAATCCAATATGGGTTTGATTTTTTAAGATGACTTGTTGATTTTACATTTCACAGTTTTACGAGTCAGCAGCACGTAAAGGGCTCTATGCACAGCTCCAGTACTTCCTGAACTTAAGGTTGCTCCTTTGTTTCCTGTCTTTCATTACTGGACGAACTGATTAATCCAGGTGTGTCTGCCCAGTTACTGAGCTCAGACACACCTGGGTTAATCAGTTCATCCAGTAATGAAAGACGGGAAACAAAGGAGCTACCTCAAGTTCAGGAAGTGGAGCTGTGCATAGAGCCCATTTGAAGCAGAAAAATTTGTGTCTGGTGACACGAAAAGACTTAACATTGCGCAGCTTTACGTGTCAGTTTGAAGCAGTTACGTGTCGGGGACACGTATATGAGTAAAACCGTTTGTGCTCATGTCACGTATTTTTGTGAGATCAGATTGGAATGGGTGGAGGGGGCTAAGCAGCCTGCATTTTAGGGCATGCCATTGGTTCGTGATGATTTGAATGCAGAAATGCTCAGAAATGCAATTTTCAGTTTAGTTTTCTCATCATATGTCCTTTACCATAAGAAATATATCAGAAGAACATATAAACAACATGAAAAATATTAGCTTTATCGGATTGGGTCTTTAAGACAATTATTTTAGATCATAAGTTATGATAAGGATTTCTTAACAATTTTGCAAAAGGTCATATAACACTTAATCATCAAGCTACAATATTGTAAGAAAACTCACCTCTGCTGAACTGACTGCAGAAGCTCCTGCGTTCATGGGTCCGGGACACCTGAAAGAACCCCATGTTGATGGGGATCATCGGGCCTCTTTCTTGTGGTCCATGACAACCCCCCAATACTGGACATTCTGCGCTGTAGAACCACGTTTTGGAGGTCCACAGTGTAACTGCAGACCTTTTCCACCTTTAGTGGTTAAAGGCTCCCCTTCATGCACTTTTTATTGTACACCTCGCATATCTGCCATCAGAGAACAGATCATAAGCTTAGTGATTCATTCATACAATGCACAGTATTTCATTTTTCCACATGAAATTAAGCAAACTGAATGAAGTGATCAGCCCTTCTCTTGACTGGTCTGTCAAATTGGTGGTTGTAATCCAGGTCAGCCAGCATGACTCGAGCAGTGTACATGAGCGGCGAAAAGCAGAACATTTGCTGGTGTGGCAAGGTACGCAACAAGGGTCTGGACGGGATTCAATCCCCAAACTTCTGGATAAAAGAAATGCATGCTTACCAGTCAGCCAAAGGGATATCCCTGTGTCCAAGTAGCCAGGGCACATGGTCAATCAGAGGCATGGTGGCAGGACCACACACTGTCACACTGGCATACATTAGAGTGTGATTGTTGAAGGACTCCAACTCTGCCGTTGACCTGAGAGCAGAGTCGCTCAGAGGACAGATACAACTGCTTTATACTCTGTTAATCCAACTGAAGACATCGCAGGACAAATTCCAAAGTAGATTGAAACGTTTGCATAGGGGAAACCAGTGAGTTGAATATAGACCTATGCTGACAAACCTAAAATTGAGATATTTGTGTACGCTTTTTAGCCAGTGTGAATCAAGAGCTACTTCTCTGAGTCTTTGGGATGCCACAGGACCCTTCTGAATCCACTCCCTCTTTCTATCCTAGACCAAAAAACCATGCAAACAGGCACTACGTTCAGACCAAAGGCGACAAAAGCGGCAAGGACGCCGGAAGTTAATACATTTTCAATGAGGGCGACAAGAGCGTCTGCCGCGCGTCCTGGGCGACAAAAGCGGCTAAAGCATCTAAAGTGGCACCAGATAAGAAGTTGAACTTCGGTTAAATTTATGGTAATTAGCTATGACGCGGTTCAGCGGCAACAGGCGGCAGCAAATCCGAGTAGAGGTTTCCTACTATCGAGCGGACCCAAAGAACAACGCATGTGAAATGAAATGAATGAATGAAATTAAATTAAATGAAAAATACTTTATTCATCCCAGAAGGGAAATTCAGTATTGTAAAAGCTCTTTTTTTTTAATTTTTTTTTTGTAATAAACAAAAAAGTCAGTCAGTCTTGTTCTTTCGGGTGATGGCTTCTGGCAGGAAAGAATTTCTGTATCTCTCCGTCCTACAGCGAACTTGAAGCAGCCTCCCACTGAACACACTCTGTTGATTCTTCACTGTGTTGTGGAGAGGATGGGAAGTGTCCTCCATCATCTTCATCAGCTTGTGCAGCATTCTTTTCTTAACGATCAGCTCCAGCGGCTCCAGAGTTATTCCCAGCACAGAACCAGCTTTCTTGATCAGCTTGTTTAGTTTCTTCAAGTCTCTGATTTTGATGCTGCTTCCCCAGCAGATGGCTGCAAAGCTGATGTCACTTTCCACAACAGACTTGTAGAAGATCTGCAACATCTTGGTGCAGACGTTGAATGATCTCAGCTTCCTTAAGAAGTAGAGTCTGCTCTGACCTTTCTTGTAGATGTAGTCAGTGTTGCATTTCCAATCGAGTCTGTTGTCCAGCTGAACTCCAAGGTATTTGTAGTTCTCCACCACCTCCACCTCCTCTTCCAGGATGTAGACAGGACTATGCTACTTATTCTTGCTCCTCCTGAAGTCAACAATCATCTCTTTAGTCTTGCTGGTATTTAAGATGAGCTGATTGTTACCGCACCATTTCAAAAACTGATTGACAAGTTCCCTGTACTTAGCTTCTTGTGCATCACTGATACACCCCACAACTGCAGAGTCATCAGAGTATTTCTGCAGATGACAGGATCAGAGTTGTACTGGAAGTCTGAGGTGTACAGTGTAAAGAAGAATGGTGAGAGTACAGTTCCTTGTGGTGCTCCAGTGCTGCTGACCACCATCTCAGACACACAACCTTTCAGTCTCACAAACTGTGGTCTGTTTGTTAGGTAGTCGTAAATCCAGGTGGTTGTGGAGGGATCCACCTGGAAGTTATGGAGCTTCTGACATAGCAAAGCAGGCTGAATAGTATTAAATGCACTTGAAAAATCAAAGAACATGACCCTCAAAGTGCTGCCTGACTGGTCCAGATGAGAGTGGGCTCTCTGAAGCAAGAAGACGATGGCGTCTTCAACCTCAAGCCCATTACGATATGTGAACTGTAATGGGTCCTGAAAGGTGTTTACTTGCTTGTTGAGGTGAGCCAGTAAGAGTCTCTCCAGGACTTTCATGATGTGAGATGTCAGAGCAACTGGTCTGTAGTCATTGGGTTCAGCTGGTTGTGGTTTTTTAGGGACAGGAACAAGACAGGATGTTTTCCACTGCACAGGAACTCTGTTCTGTCTAAGGCTGGTGTTAAAAAGGTGCTGGAGAACCAGACATAGTTGTTCTGAGCAGTTCTTGAGAACTCTGGGACTGACACCATCTGGACCTGCAGCCTTGTTCCGGTTCAGTTTCTCTAGCTGTTTCTTGACCTGGTCACAGGAGACAGTCAGGCTGGAGGTGGAGGCAAAAGAGGTCTTAGGATGTCCTGATGTGGAGGGAGATGAGGCTGTGTTCAGGTCCATGACTGAGGTGCAGGGTGACAGAGTGGAGGTGGGACAGGAAAGCTGTGGGCTCATGGAGGGTGTGTGGAATGTTGGGTTGTTGGCAGGGGGGGAACTGAACCTATTGAAGAACATGTTCAGTTCGTTATCTCTGTGCAGACCTCCATCAGTCTGGTCCCCCTTTAACTTAAAGCCAGTGATCTTCTTCATTCCCGACCACACATCCCTCACATTGTTCTGCTGGAGCTGGCTCTCCAACTTCTTCCTGTAGTCCTCCTTGCACTTCTTAGTCTGTGTTTTCAGTTGTTTTTGTGTGGTCTTCAGTAACTCCCTGTCTCCATCCCTGAAAGCTTTCTTTTTGATGTTCAGCAGCTTTTTCAGGTCACTGGTGATCCAGGGTTTGTTATTGGGGAAGCACCTCACTGTTCTTGTTGGAACGATGTTGTCCACACAGAAGTTTATGTAATCTGTCACACACTCAGTCATGGTGTTGATGTCATCTCCATGAGGTTCACAGAGGACATTCCAGTCTGTGGCTTCAAAGCACCCTCTCAGAGCATCTTCAGCCTCAGTAGACCAGGTTTTAATCGTCCTCCTAATGACTGGTTGCTGCTGAACGATGGGCTTGTAGGTGGAGGTGAGAAGAACCAGATTATGATCTGATCTTCCTAAAGGAGGCAGGGCAGAGGAGCTGTATGCATTCATAGTGTTTGCATAAAATAACTCCAACACCTTAACTAGGCTATTATGAATCTGACCTGAATTTTTCTGTCTGTTTAAGCGCCCTGAGGTGACATTGTCATGAATGGACGCTATACAAATAAAGTTGAATGAATGAATGAATGAATCTTATTTTCTCTGGTGGAGCAGCTGACAAACTGCTGGAAAGTTGGCAACGTAGCAGAGAGGGAGACGTTGTTGAAGTCTCCAGAGATCGCCATGAATGAGTTTGGATGCTGTGTTTGTAGTTTAGCCACAACGGAGCTGATGACATCACAGGCTGTCTCTGGTGCGGTACCTGGTATTATATAAACCGCTACCAGAATAACACAGGCAAACTCTCTGGGTAAATAATATGGACGAAAACTCACAGCTAACAGTTCAATGTCTCTTGTGCAGATCTTCTCCTTGACAGTGATGTGTCCTGGATGGCACCAGCGCTGACTGACCAGCACTGCAATTCCGCCTCCCTTCCGCTTCCCGCTGAGCTGTTTATTTCGGTCTGCACGGACCGTCTTGAAGCCGTGTACAGACGCATTACAGTCCGGGATGTGTTCATGCAGCCAAGTCTCGAAGAAACACATGATACTGCATTCTCTGTACTCTTTCTGAGACCTTGTTAGCACTTCGAGCTCGTCCATCTTGTTAGCTAGCGATCTCACGTTACCCATCACAACAGTTGGAAGAAACGGTTTAAATCTCCACCGTTTTTCTCTCTGCCTTACCCCTGCCCTGCATCCTCTTGTCTTTCTCCTTAACTCCACTGGGATTTGACGTGTTATTTCGCTGAAAATCTTGATTTGGGAGAGTTTTAACAGTTGATCCCGGTGGTAAACAATTTTTCCGTTGCTATGGATACACATCATAACAAGTAGTGAAAAAAGCTTAATATATGAGGAAAAATCTCCTGAATTGCACAGCGTTCAAACCAGCATAAAAAATCCTCCAAGAAAAACCTAATTTGACAAGTAATGTCAATTAAAAAGACAACTATATTTGAAAAAGACACAAAAGTTAAGGGAGAGCAATTACAAACTGCAGCTACCTAGCAGCGCATTCCAGAATTTTTTTTTTTTTTTTTTTTTTTTTGTGACTTTGGTTCCGACAACAACACACTTGTTCTGCCGATGCCGAGAGGCTGATTACCTGTTCAGGCCCATCCTTGGTAATGTAATTCTTTTTTGGCTACAGGAATTTAAAAAGAAAAGAAAAAACCTCCTGGACGTTCAACCTGAAGTCCCGCTGGAACCGTCTCTCTCCGGCTGCAGCTCCAGCACCCGCCGGCGCCGAGGAAACCTCCAGCAATCAAACCTGGAGAGAGGAACCAAGCGACATCGTCTTCTTCAGGGGTACAGCAGCAGCACAGCGATGTCATCCACATCCATGATGAGTCCAGATGATTTTAAGGGTTAAACGCACGTATTTATAGTCCTGGCAGACCATGTTAATGATAAAATAATAACAATTATCAACGGGAATTAATGTCATTTACTGACCGCCTCACCCCTTTCCCCGTTCTTCCAAAAAGTTTTCGCCTCCTGCTCCTGGCTATTTTGCGTAAGAACACACGTGCGTGCGCACATGCACGCTCCTGTATTGCAAGCCGAAGGGATCAATAAACATACGTAATTTCACGGCGCATTCTAAACCGTAAGTAACGGGAAGCGCCATTTCCGCGCAAACGCGTCGTGAATCTGAACGCGCGGTGGCGTAAATTGCGTGCATTGGCGTTTTATGCATATTTTATAATAAAGAGACTGCCTACTTTGTGCTCAGCCAGCAGATGTTAGGGCATTGTACCCTATCAGTGCCCTGCAAGGGCAGACACAACCAGCAGATTGCTGATCCTTGGTGTAAGCCAGGAAGTACTTGCACTCTGTCATTCTGCTCATGTCTTTTACAGAGCCAGTTTGAGAATGAGGTGAACAATCAACCCACTATACCTGTTACTTTTGGACATCAAACAGCAGTAATGTTTAACAGACAATTGTCTATTTAAAGAGAAACTTCGGCTTATGTTTTCGTTCTTTCATGTTTGGAAGAGACATGCCTTCGTTAATCTTCAACTATGGTTTGCGGTTCTTAATGATCATATTGGCTTATACAATCAGCATGCTATTTGGTATAATTTCATCTTGGAAAGTGGGAGGAAAAGCTTGCACACTTACTCCCAACTGCATTTATTCCGTTTCAATCCCACTGGATCTTCCTCGAGTCAAACGATCTTTTTTTTCTCCTGCTTGCACCGGTTGATGTGCGTAGGCTATAGGCCTAACTCAAGCTGTGAACATAATTTAATAAGCAAAACAAAGTCTAATAAAACAAAGTCTAATAAGTCTGATAAAAACAAAGTCTAATTAAAAAAACAAACAAACTTTAAAGACACAGGAGTCGCCATCTGAAGCTGCGTCTCTATCAGATTTCCATTCATTCAGGCCTGCTGTCATGGCACTTTTCTTGATAAGTGTCCTACCATTCTCCATTCTTCGTTTTGAAAAGTTCGGTTCAGCAATCATCTCAGCCTTATGTTAAAGCTCCGTTTTCGTAGGAACGAGACCAGGCCGTTGCTAGGCAACAGTGGCGCTATTCGTCAACAGTAGTACCAATCAGAGAATTAAAACATTGTCTATTATGCCATCCGTCAAATTGAAGCCCTTCTAGGTAGAAATGTTCAGAACTCTCTGTTTTTTTCTTTTTTTGTTTGTTTGTTTTGTTTTTGTGCTGGGAGACGTCATTAAAATATCAAGGTTGGAATACAATTCCTACTTCATAAAGGAAAAGTCAAGAATTTACAGTAGCCTAACACAAGTTTAATCTGAATTAAATTATCACGTGCAAATAGAAAAAACAAACAAACAAACAAACCCCAAAATGACGGCCTGAGTTGTCCCAGGATAAGGTGTTTATCGACTTGTAGTTCCCCTTACCTGACAGCAGATGTCAGCAACCCGACTGCGTCGAAGGCAACGCAAAATAATGCCGATCACAAGTATACCTAAAAGGTCTACATTCCTATTAGCCACTGCTGTTATTTAGTGATTTGTGACGTGACTTTTTTTTTTTTTTCTCAAAGTGACTCTTGGAGAACACCCCGAGCAAGAAATTAAATATGCAGGTGCAGAATGGTAAAGTGCTGGTCCAGATTGCTGAGTCAGTTGGACACAGGTGCTGACTTCCAGTGCTAGATGGTGTTTGATTGTTCTTGTTCCCTTCCCACTTTACAACAGTCCCCTCTTAATAGGATATTTATGTCTAGCAATTGAAGATTACTCAGATCACCAGTGACAGATTTTAAACACCTTAAATGTCCAAAAATATAAAGAGCAGTCTGAGTAAACCAAAGCACGTCATTTCTAATGACAGTATTTTTATTAATTGTGTCCTTACTGCAATACAGCCCTTTATACACAGCTATGGAAAAAATTAAGAGACGACCATTGGCATAAAAGGCAAAAAAAATGTGTGGATCATGTGACTAAAAGAGACAGAAAAGAACCCAAACCGAGCATTTTTGGGTCTAAAAGATGTCTAATGATCCTGGTCTACCACAGGTCAAGTGTTTTTTTGTTTGTTTGTTTGTTTTTTTTACAGCCGTCTAAGCCAAGACTAAATCTAAACTACACTGTGCATTGATCATCGACTGGCCAGATGTTTTAATACAAGATTCGTCCACCATTAAAGGGATATTGTGTAAGTTCTCCTGTGTTTTATTCACAAAAACTGATTATTTGGTTCAAAAGTGTTTTTTCATTAATCAGTAATCACTCCCATCAACAAACTGAAGTGCTCCTCTAAGTTCTAAATTCACCGTTCGTATCATTCATTTACACATCGAGCGGGGCGGCTCGGTGGGGGCTGCCATGTCGTATCGCCATGTTTTTGCGTTCGGGAGAAGCGTGACGGTAGGAAAACACAGAAACTCACTGGACACACCGGAGTTTTCAGCTCAGTTCGAGGTAATGCCTTTGAAAAGTCACCGCGCTGCAGAGGGGGAGAAACCAGCGTCTCACTGACGCTGCGTTCACGTGCAGTCGGGCAGACGGCCGTTGGTAACAAACCAGATGTTATTTTAATCAATGAAGCCGAGCGAAAGACGGTAAAACATGGGTCAGGGAAAACAATACGACATCGCCATGACAACCGACCAGATGTGGACTGATGTCACTGTAACTGACGGACCATGTCTTCACATAGAGGCCGGTGATAACTTTACATGCAGCGGCTGTCGTCGGTCTGCCCGGTTTCACGCGAATGCAGCATGAAAAGTACGAGGGAGCTGCTCCAGATTACACAGTGTCCCTTTAAGGCTATACAGTTTGCTTCCCCCCCCCTTTTTTTTGTACTTCAAATTGAATAAATAATGGCTTAATTCCTAACGTCTAGATTTGGGCTAAAATACAAACCGATTATTAAGCGTGTGAATTTCTGTCTTAACTTACACTAGACGTCTAATAGACGTCTTTGGCTCAGTGGGAAAATATAGAATGCCTAAAGGCTGTTTTTGGCAGTACAAAACCATAGCTATTGATGTAAGAACTTAACCAAAAACACTTATCAAGATAAGCATGGAAAATGGTTAGATATCAGTTATTAAATTAAACTCTTAAATGAGCTATTTTTGTTGTTATATTCGTCCAAACACATGTACTTATAGAACCACGAGGCATTATGAATTGCACGTGTCATATTCTGTTATTTTGCATATCAAGGCAGTTCAAATGTGTGTGAAACTTGAGAACTCTGTGTAAGACATAGCCTACTCCGGTAGCTGAATACCTTGATGTAAATAGGCCTACTGCATTGTACCTTCATCTTGTCCATGAAACTGTCTGATTCTTTTTTCTTTTTTAAAGGCTGTTGAAAACTCTGGTCGTACTTTTTCATCCATCATTTTTTTTAGTTTCACAATATGGCCAAAGGGGCTGACCACTCAATGGAACAAAACGGCTTAAATTTGAAATGCAAAAAAAACAAAACAATTGAGCTATGGATCCTTTTGAACTAATTACGATTAATGCATCAATGCTGACAGCCCTTACATATATATATATATATATATATGTATATATATGTGTGTGTACACATACACGCACACATATTTGTATATGTGTACACACACACCTGTGTGTGGAGCAATATATTTTGATGCCATCATTTCCTTAATTTCCACACTGTGAGACTGTAAAGGATTTTTCTATTCTCTAATAATTGATCTAATCTTTTCTGTTTTATTTCAGTAATACATGTGTTAAAACATGTTTAGAAGAACGCTACCCCAACAGTTTTTTCCACAATTTGAACTGCAAGTTAGTCTGACAACACCTGCAACCAGTCTGGAATGCCACCAGAAGAGAGGACCCCGTCACACCACATTCCACCGCTTTACAAAATGTAGTAACCATGAGCTTAAATATTTGGTGGACTAACTGCTAGTTCATTAAACTTTACATGCATAAGGTTTCGAGATTTTTGCCTAATGTCTTCCTTGAAACACGAATGGACATTCTGCTCCGCTGCTTGGCACCTGTGAAGCACTCCCTTTTTTTGTGCAGGGCACATCTTAATGCAATGCTTCATTTATTCCCTTCCCCGGGGTGATGTAATCATTGTAAAACACACCAATTATCACCACCATACAGGTGTAATATATATATTTGTAATTGTATTTCAAATAGCCAGGTCCAACACTGACCCAGTTTAACTAATCTTAGGCTAAATGTCCTATATACAGCAATTGGTTGGATGTAAATTTCACTGTAGATTTAAGCATTACAAGAACTTAAACTTTTCAGTTCTGATGTTAATGTTAGAATTGTTTCCCCCAAAATATCATGAAAGTGTTTTTTTTCTCTGCCTGGTGTTAGTGGATTGAAAACCATGTCCATTACCTTGTGTACAAGTATTACTGTAGCACGGATGGAGGATTTACACAGGCAGCTTTAATCACCATTCAAGAACAAGTCAGTTTAGCTCCAAAATTTTACTGAAGTTGCAACTTGTGTTGCTAAGGATATAAAGATGAACTTTATCTGCATTATTTTCATAGCAAAAAGTTATACAAAAATACAGATCTGATTTAGAAATCAAACATTGACCTTAAAAAGAAATAAGCAGGAAAACACACACACACACACACCCACACACAAAAAAAGACACATGGCTTCCTACACATGTTGTTCTAACATACTACATCAAGTACTACTAGTTTCCAACATGGATGCTTCACAAGTGGGAAGGAACCAGAAAACTGAATCTCTCTCTAAAGTGGGTAGAAACACAAGTCGTTACTATGAGTTATTTATGGTCAGCCAAACCATGCATCTGCACAAACCAGGATCTTCACATAACTTACAGTACTGCTGCAGACTGTAAAAATGAGAGCAAGCCAGTCAGGATGTGAAGACCATAGTCATCCCTGTCACCTCCTAAAGGATCAAACTGGGTGGTTCTGTTCCATCAACTGGTCTGGCACTGCATACTCTACAGTTGGAACGGTGACTCTTTCTGGCCAATCCAGCAACTGCTCATTTGTAACAGATGTGGAGGGATGTGGGGCAGATTCAAAGTCAGCTGTGCCAGGAGCTTCCTGTGGCACAACAGCAGCAGGGTTGCCATGTCCACCATGGCCAGTTCTGAACATGTCCTGCATTGCTGTGGTCTGCAGCCTTTGCCGCTGGAGGCAACCCCTTACAAAAATTTGTAGGGGAGTCATGTGACTCTCAGTCCGCAATCCATGTTGGTTCCATGTGCCCAGAAAGTGTTGCAGGTCTCTGTTAATTCTAAGCAGATAAACAAAATGGAGAGCCCAAATGTGCAATTCATTGTCAATGTCAATGATTCCTTCACTCTCTAGAAAATGAAAGAAATCGTAGTACACATTCGTCATTCCTCGCCACAGATCTCTCCAGAGCCTCTCAATTCTTTGATTGTGTGTGCTCCTGCCTCGAAGTGCACTTCCACACGGACTTCCACGAAAAATGTTCATCATTGCACAAACGGAGTTGTTCTCCCCACCTCTATCAGTCCTCACTCTTGAAGGTGGGCCATAGCGGGCAATGGCACCAAGGAAAGCATGCAAAACTGCTACTACGGTTGTTGTTTGATGCTTGCAGAAAGACAATCAGTCGACTAAACCCATCGACAGCCCCATGGATGACAATCCGCCATCTAAACAAAGCAGAGTTGAGATTAGAAAGAGAGAAAAAAAAGTTAGTTTCTACAATCTAAAATATTTTTACAATATCTATGAAATACTTTAAGATAATTTGTTCACCTGATCAATTTGTGGTTGCCTTCTATATGCCACAGCGAGTTTGGGCCAGCAACTCTATAAGGCTGCGTACACACCAAACGCGATTTGGGCATCAAGGGCGTCAGGTTTACATGCAAAGTCAATGGCCGACGCGCGTTTAGGTGGCGTCAAAAACCCTGAGGCTCGTTGCAAGCTTTGGGCGCGGCGCGTCCAGGCGCGTTACGCGCGATTCGCGCGGCGAGTTTTGAGATTTTGAGCGTTTGACTCGCGTTCCCGCGTCGCGGGTGGCAGATGCCAGAGTTGGAAAATCTGAACTTTGGCGTCTTGACGCGGGGCATCGACCAATCAGAGCGAGTCATGACACAGACACACTTTTTCTGACAGGAGAGGAAACATCCAGAAAAACCAGGGGAACCTTTTCTCTCTCTGAAGACAGAGGAGGATAAACTGTGATCTGTGAAAAAAATTTCTTAGATTTTTTTAATATGGTGGTTAATTTTCAGTTGCAATCGCAACAGCAAGGTGAATGTTTTGTCTGAAATTATTTTTCACAAACCATCTTTGTGTTTGTAGAAGTTTTTTTTGTTTGTTTAATGTAGATAGCAACATACTATTATGAAATTTTGGCGGACTTCTTAGAGACCAGAAGGGATACCTAGCATAAAGAGCGCGCCAAAATTTTGAACAAGAAGTCATGGCCATCATGACCAGAACTCCTTTCAGCCAAATTTGTGTTAGTCTTGGTATTTAAGCTAAATCGTTAAAACATTAAGAATCATTTTTATGTGCTGAAAAATGCAAATTCAGCAGACAACATAATAGACAAGAAAATAAAATAGTCGGAGAGACAGGCAGGCAGCTTATGCACAAAGCAGTGAGGCATTTAAGGACAGCTCAAAAAAAGAATCTCCAACTATCAGTCTGTTCGAACTAGAAAAGCACTTGGAGAGCGCAGACTTTCGCTAAATAGTCCATTTCTCCACAACGTACACCTTAACCAAGATGTAAAATATTCCTGGATCCAGAAAGTGATACATCACCAAAATGTAATCATTTGTTTCCTGTAAAAAAAAAAAGAGAGAGAAAAAAAAAAAGGAAAGAGTAATGAGCAGCGCAGATGAAAGCATCAGCTCGAACAAATGTTTAGACAGCTTTTTGGTTTTTTCCTTCAGACTCCAGCATTTCAGACAAGAAGGCCAGACAGGTCAAAGAAGACGGCAGAGGATCTCTGTGCGCCAAATCACCTTTAAGGTGTCAGTATTGAATACTGGTGTGACTTTCTATCGCTCCAGTCGAGGTAATATGAAAACTTTTTTTTTTTTTACTTGTAGATGTGTAAAAATTCATTTATGGAATGAAGTCTGTGAAATGAATGACAAAATGGTCATAGGCCTTAATGAGTAAAGTATGAACGTGTGCTTACTTACGTTTCCAGATACCACAGCTGCCTGCAGGATAGTGGTAAATCTGGATTCCCAGCAATTTATGGAAGCCCTTTGGAATTCCATTCCAGGGCTCATTGGGGACTATGAGCTCTGCAGAATTAATGGGAGGCGGGAGGTAATTCCCCTGTTGGAGACATCCCCCGGGGAAATCCACAGCAAAAGGGCGCTTGGACGATCAAACCTATACCTGAGACCGGTAGGTGATGGCACTTGTTTTTATGAAAACTTTGTGAAATCTTAGACGTTTGTTTGTGCTCTGTGAAAGAGCTTTTCCCTTTACAGAATTTATCAGGGGGGAAAAGAAATCAAAATTTTGTCATATTTATTTTGTCTAAGATCACACAAATTTCTATATAAGACAAATATCAGAACAGTAAAATACATGAAACACGAATTTCATTCTTGAAGGAGACACTGCTGTCAAAAGCAGCTGATGGTTGAAAAAGTAATTGACTGGTTGTTCTTCCCTTGGCAGCAACAATTGACATCAAGTTTTTGTCAAAACTAATGAGTCCTTTTTCATGGGAAAATATTTCTCATATTGTTCAAGAGAATATAAAATAATCAGGACCAATGTAATTTATACACATTGTGGCTATGGATGTAACGATTGCCAATAAAATGATAAACCATGATAAAATTCCCAACCATTGGTAATATCGTTTCAAATTTGAATTATCGTTCAAACCGTGATTGATTACTGCACTTTGAAAAACTCGCTATAATGCCACTTATTACCTGGAAAAGCAGCAACAGTCCCAGTTTGCATTATCCAATTTATGAAAACATGGTGGAAGGCAACAAAGGCGCCCACATGGACAGTGCTGAGGAGATTCTCCCCTTGAAAAAGGACAAAGTAGACATTTAGACCCATTTTGGATGTTTTTAAAGATGCTGGTGGGGTATTTTAGTAATACCGCGATTATAATGATAACCGTGATCATTTTGGTCGCAATAAACCAAGTTTGTGGCCCATCAAACTTCCAACACTGCTGTTAGGATGTTGTTACTCTGACACTCAACTCAAGATGCAACAGGTGCATACCTTCCAAAAATCTCACCTTTCCTTCTCTCAGTTCAAAAATATTTTCCAAAAAGTTTTTCCAATGTTGAATGGACTGTTGGGGTTCTTCTGCAATGTCCTGGATAACACTGATTAGCTTTCAGAGTACCTATGTTCTCTCCTTGGAGGGTTTGGTACTGTTTCAGTTTTCTCTATCAATAAATGATTTTAATAATTTTTATATAGGTCCAGGTTGATTTGGATTATCCCCCCCCCCTCATTAAATAAAGTCCGCTTTTGATTTGTTTATCATGTATTTACTCAGGTTATCTGCATACTACAAGTTGTTTCATATTCTGAAAGTATTACGTCATAAGCATGCTTGTGCTATTTTGTAATTCCAGCTTGACACATTTAGCATAGACCTGTCACTGAAAATGTTAAAATAATTAATTTCATAATTTAGGTTCCCGACAGACAGCTGCCACCTTCAACTGAACAAACCAGGCAAGTATTTACTTGGTGTTACTAATAAATATTTGTCATTTTTGATTGTAAAAATAAAACAACACTAATTGTGCAGTTAGTTGACGTTATACAGTGCTATAAACTCTCATGTGATTCAGACAGCAAGGACGGAACTTACAAGGCAAGTGGTTTTATAGATTTCAATCATTGTTATAGTGCTGGATTCTGTGTTGTATTTTGTTGTCTTTCTTCGTGTCTTGTGATTCCTTTTGTTCTGTTCTGTTATTCTTTTTGTTCTTCTGATGTTGTTAAGTCTTTTTTTGCAGACTGTCAACTATTGCTACACACTTGACCAATAGCTCTAAAGTGTGAACACTTAGGAGTTGGCGGTAATCGCTTATTTTCTTCATAAGGAAAGCCTGGAATAGTTTTTAAATTACTCATGCTGAATAAAGAGCACAAACACTGAATTAAAATTTAACCCATAATTCAACCCCCTTTTTGTTCTTGCCAGACCTTAAAAAAAAAAAAAAAAAAAAAAGAAAGAGAAAAAGTACACATGCTCTCACTTTGGTTTGAGAGGGGTCGAGTTCAGTGGTGGTGAAAGGAATTACAACTATGTTCTATTGAAATTTTTATTGACCCTTTTTTTTTTCTATTATGCACACGTCTATTGATTGATGTATTTTGACATTGAATTATTTTCCATCCCTAGCCTGGAGACAAGTTGTGTTTTGGCAGAAGATGGTGCTTCATCAAATACACCAGCACCAACGTGAGTGCCCAACTTGATTAATTGTTGTCATGTATCACGGCTTATCTTGTTGTGGTATGTGTTTTATTTTTTGGTAATATGTATTTTAAATTGTCATTTTGAAATATTGCATTCTGCTTTGGCTTTGTAAGTGCTGAAGTCCAGATTGCAGAGGACATAAGAGTTAATCGTGCAAGTGCTTCCACAAGGTCAGACACACACACACGTTTCTTGGGGGGGGGGGGGGGGGGTACTCTTGTGGTTTTTCATATGTGAATCTAGATTTGACTAAGAAAAATTTTTGCACAATAGTGACATTGACATGGAGTGGGAATTGGAGGACACAGATGAGGAAGTTCTTCTGCAAGATTCCCCTGTCACTGTTCCTCAGGTTCGTGAAGTGGGTGGTTTGTGTGTGAGAGCTTTTTCCATTTGTGTTTACAATTGTCACACAAGACATGTTTGTGTTATGCTTTGGTTTTGTAGCTGGAGAATAACTTGACTCCTAGAGAAATACTTAAAATTTTTCAAACTGAAAACCAAGAGGAAGAACAAGTGACAGTGATTGCACGACGGAGGAGAGTTCTTCAGAGCATGGTTATGGCTATTGCCAAACAGAGCTTCTGCTGGAAGAAGGTTCCACATGTAGAATTTGCTGGAGAGATGGCAGATGATTATGGGGGCCCCAAAAGGGAATTTCATTTTATGTGCATAATAACAAACTACTGTGTAATAATCATTATCTGTGACATTTCATTTCCAGACTTCTGATGATGGAAGTTCACTCTTCATTAGGAGTATTTGAAGGTCAGCCGGGAAACCTGTTCTTTTCCTATGACATAGAGGCGCTGGCAAAGAACAAGTACTTTCTGGTAGGGAGGCTGACAGCATGGTCCATCTTCCATGATGGCCCTGGCCCCCGAGGCCTTAACAGCAACCTCTATAGGATGATGGTTGGTCAGAGGGCTGAGGTCCCTGCTCAGGTCCCAGATCTTGCTGTTGACTCGGTTGTTCAGCAGAACATTGAAAAGGTAATTCCAACAGTTCATAAGAAGTTTCTTTGAAGTGGAAGGTTTATCAAACTCTTAAT
Organism: Atherinomorus stipes; assembly: GCA_023101725.1. NCBI lineage: Eukaryota > Metazoa > Chordata > Actinopteri > Atheriniformes > Atherinidae > Atherinomorus > Atherinomorus stipes. Next base: position 18,881 of record JALJCO010014090.1, read on the forward strand.
CATGTATGTTTTGGCTTGTAAGTGTTGTCTGAAACAATATCTAATTTGAAGTATTTTTTATTGATTTGGTGTTTCACTTTCTTAGTTTGGTTAATCTATTTCATGGTGGAATTGTTGCCTCACATATAAATTATGCTGTGTTGCATCTAAGCTTAGGCCAAATGGGATTGTTGAGTGCTTCGTCATTAACACCTGTCTCTTTTCCCCTCGAGTGTCACACCTCCACCTCATCATGCCCGGATTGGCCCTTCCTGCCACACACCCACTTCCCATTGGTCCAGACCTGGACCAATCCGCTGGTGATGTTCTGAGGACGAGGATATAAAAGCCACCGACAATCAGAATGCGAGAGGCGACTGTGTGCTCCAGTTGTCTCGCTTGGTGTGCTGCCTGACTTTGCCTCGTTCTGGTTTTACAGCAGTTGGTAGTGATTTTCTTTCAGGGTAAGACTAGCTATAGCTTTGACTTTGATTTGTTTGCTTAGTAATTTACCCATAGTGTTAAATCCTATGTGGTTTTGTGTTTAGTTTCTAACTTAACATTCCGATCCTTATTTTTTTTCTCCCTTGTTAAGAGTTAATTGTTTCAGCCTGTTTGGCTTCGCTTTTTGTTTAAGTAAATATAGCAAACGATAAAGATAATACTGAGCCCTTTTGGCTTCATTTTCTTTTGTTTATGTTTAGAATAGGTTTAGGTAAATGTAGTATTGTGTTGGGATAGGTTGAGGATTTTTGTTTCTTTTGGTGCGTTTGACACCCATAGTCATGGTGCTGTTTGGTTTTGGCTTATTTTCAGCTTTTGCTTTATTGTTTTAAACAGCATCGCTAACCCCAACACAGTGTTTTATTTTGCAGCTGCTGTTTACCAAAACTGACTCACAAATACAATAAATTCCAGAATTCTATTGATAACATCTTCCAGTCCCACTCTTTTTTTTGTTACCACCCTTTAACCCATTTCTCCATCGAGCCGGGTTGTAACAGGGATGAAGGAAGTTGAATGCTTAAATGAGTCTGTCTTTATGGTGTCTTACGATTTGGTATAAATATTGTTCTGAAGGTTTGGAATCGCTCAACCACTGATCAGCTGCAACAGCTGAAAGATGATCTGGGTGGCCGGGTGGCCTCCTGTGGGATGCCAACTGTGATTATTGAGCACTATGTTTTCCACAGGTTAGTTCTATGAAGGGTCTTTATGACTAGAGTCTAACACCATTTGATTCATTTACAGGATGCGAATGTCCTTGAGACTGTTTTTGTTTTCTCTGACAGGTTGGCCAGCATGGTGACTCATACAAGAATGGCTTCAACTCGTGCAGTGGCTTCTGGCAAGTGGTGGAAAGAAACTGCATGCAGTTCCTACCTGTGTTTACAAACACAGGTGAGAAACTTGGAAGGAGCTGCATTCAGTCTCTTTTCACCATAAAATGGAGTCCTGTTGGCAGCAACCGCAGGGAGATGGAAGAGGAGACCATTTTCTGGTGGGATTGGTGGCTGCTGGGGATACAAGGTAAGATGACAGAGTTGATATGTGTGCACGTGTATGCCTGCAAATACACACCCACAAATATGGTATATATATATATATATATATATATATATATATATATATATATATGGGTGGTTGACATATAAGCCAAAATTATTTTGTTTTTTAAATAATTTTAATACTAATTTCTGAAAATTAGTTTTTTGTATCATTCTAAGTCTTAACTATCCAAAGATAAATGTGTTCTTTTAGATTTTGTATTGAAATATACATTTTTGTCACCATTTGGCAGCTCGAGTGCCTCAAGCAAATGATGTCACACCATAAGACAGGAAATATTGACCACTGTTAGTGACATCAGATTCATAGCTTTTCAACTAAAAATCAAATGTGTAACACTCATCTCATGACTTTGTCAGTCATTCTAGAGATGTTGACCAGGAAGTCATCTAGAGATGACTCAATATGTCCAAATTATTACATGTTTAAAATATACATTATGGTGTCACACCATATGATGACCATTTTGCGGACAAAAAGTATTTGGTCATAACTTTTTTTAAATTGTGCATAGACATCAACAGTTTATGTTGGTATTGACAACACATTAACATTTTATATTCATCATAAAGCTATAAAATATTTATAAATGATTTGGAAATTATGCTCTTATTTCTAAGGAGACACGTGCGCTGGACAGTCACACTCTGACATTTTAGGAAGAAATCTTAAAACCACCACAACACATTTCATATTACCACCCTTGTTTTCTCATAGTTCTTGGTGATTTTAATGCATGGTTCTACTAAAAGTCCTTTTGTCTGGACAAATAAAATGAAAACAACAGAAATGGCCCATAAGAGTTTAATTTAATAATTGATAACTGGCCATTTTCTATGCTTATCTTGATAAGTGTTTTTGGTTAAGTTCTTGCATCAATAGCTATGGCATTGTTATGTCAAAAACAGCTTTTAGGCATTCTATATTTTCTTTTCTGTCTCATTTAGTCACATGATTCACACCACAGTTGGTACTCGATTGCACAACCATTATTTTTGATCACAAAGTTGGTCTCTTGATTTTTTCGATGGCTGTGTATGGGCAATACTGGCCTTTTCACCCATATCTGATCTTCTCCAACTTTTACTCTCCAATAGACCATATCAACAGATAGCAATGTATGCAGGCAACTGTGAGGCTGTATTTCTTATATTTTTGTTTCTTGTATTGTCAGTTTGCTTTCATTTATCCCCCACCTTTAAAGTCGCTTTGTGAAAGTTAAAATAAATCATTTTTGTTTTGGAATCGTTTCGCCCCCTGCATCCCTGGTCTGCATTTTAGGTCCTCCTCCCCCAACTTAACTTTCTCACTTCTTTAATCCTGTCATCTACAGATGGAGAGGTCGACATTTCTTTTGAGCAGCTACTGGTATTTGTTTCTGGAGCAGATGCCATTCCCCCACTTGGGTTCTCGCCCAAGCCTTCCATTGAGTTTTATGACCAGGAACGGAGGGAAAGACGTCTTCCTTACACTTCCACCTGCAGCATCACCTTGTGTCTTCCGAGGGAGGTGGAACGTGAAGAAGACTTCAAAGAGTTCATGGAAATGGCAATCAGAGGGTCACATGGGTTTGGGAAAGTGGGAATTTGAAGAAAACCTGAGTAGTTTTGTGATAGTTATCAGTTGTTTATGATATAATTTACCCTTAAAATATAAATTGTGATTGTTAAATCACTTCATGTATTATACCCTTGTTCTTGAATGGTGATTAAAGCTGCCTGTGTAAATCCTCCGTCCGTGCTACAGTAATACTTGTACACAAGGTAATGGACATGGTTTTCAATCCACTAACACCAGGCAGAGAAAAAAACACTTTAATGATATTTTGGGGGAAACAATTCTAACATTAACATCAGAACTGAAAAGTTTAAGTTCTTGTAATGCTGAAATCTACAGTGAAATTTACATCCAACCAAATAGGACATTTAGCCTAAGATTAGTTAAATTGGGTCAGTGTTGGACCTGGCTATTTGAAATACAATTACAAATATATATATTACACCTGTATGGTGGTGATAATTGGTGTGTTTTACAATGATTACATCACCCTGGGGAAGGGAATAAATGAAGCATTGCATTAAGATGTGCCCTGCACAAAAAAAGGGAGTGCTTCACAGGTGCCAAGCAGCAGAGCAGAATGTCCATTCGTGTTTCAAGGAAGACATTAGGCAAAAATCTCGAAACCTTATGCATGTAAAGTTTAATGAACTAGCAGTTAGTCCACCAAATATTTAAGCTCATGGTTACTACATTTTGTAAAGCGGTGGAATGTGGTGTGACGGGGTCCTCTCTTCTGGTGGCATTCCAGACTGGTCGCAGGTGTTGTCAGACTAACTTGCAGTTCAAATTGTGGAAAAAACTGTTGGGGTAGCGTTCTTCTAAACATGTTTTAACACATGTATTACTGAAATAAAACAGAAAAGATTAGATCAATTATTAGAGAATAGAAAAATCCTTTACAGTCTCACAGTGTGGAAATTAAGGAAATGATGGCATCAAAATATATTGCTTCACACACAGGTGTGTGTGTACACATATAGAAATTTGTGTGTATGTGTACACACATACACACATATATATATATATATATATATATATATATATATATATATGTAAGGGCTGTCAGCATTGATGCATTAATCGTAATTAGTTCAAAAGGATCCATAGCTCAATTGTTTTTTTTTTTTGCATTTCAAATTTAAGCCGTTTTGTTCCCTTTGAGTAGTCAGCCCCTTTGGCCATATTGTGAAACTAAAAAAAATGATGGATGAAAAAGTATGACCAGAGTTTTCAACAGCCTTTAAAAAAGAAAAAAGAGAATCAGACAGTTTCATGGACAAGATGAAGGTAGAATGCAGTAGGCCTATTTACATCAAGGTATTCAGCTACCGGAGTAGGCTATGTCTTACAGAGTTCTCAAGGTTCACACACATTTGAACTGCCTTGATATGCAAAATAACAGAATATGACACGTGCAATTCATAATGCCTCGTGGTTCTATAAGTACATGTGTTTGGACGAATATAACAACAAAAATAGCTCATTTAAGAGTTTAATTTAATAACTGATAACTAGCCATTTTCCATGCTTATCTTGATAAGTGTTTTTGGTTAAGTTCTTACATCAATAGCTATGGTTTTGTACTGCCAAAAACAGCCTTTAGGCATTCTATATTTTCCCACTGAGCCAAAGACGTCTATTAAGACGTCTAGTGTAAGTTAAGACAGAAATTCACACGCTTAATAATCGGTTTGTATTTTAGCCCAAATCTAGACGTTAGGAATTAAGCCATTATTTATTTAATTTGAAGTACAAAAAAAAAGCAAACTGTATAGCCTAAATGGTGGACAAATCTTGTATTAAAACATCTGGCCAGTCGATAATCAATGCGCAGTGTGGTTTAGATTTAGTCTTGGCTTAGACGGCTGTAAAAAACAAAACAAAACAAAAAAAAAACACTTGACCTGTGCTAGACCAGTTTTAGCCCAGACGTCTAAAGGATCATTAGACATCTTTTAGACCCAAAAATGCTCGGTTTGGGTTCTTTTCTGTCTCTTTTAGTCACATGATCCACACATTTTTTTGCCTTTTATGCCAATGGTCGTCTCTTAATTTTTTCCATGGCTGTGTATAAAGGGCTGTATTGCAGTAAGGACACAATTAATAAAAATACTGTCATTAGAAATGACTTGCTTTGGTTTACTCAGACTGCTCTTTATATTTTTGGACATTTAAGGTGTTTAAAATCTGTCACTGGTGATCTGAGAAAACATTCAATTGCTAGACATAAGTATCCTATTAAGAGGGGACTGTTGTAAAGTGGGAAGGGAACAAGAACAATCAAACACCATCTAGCACTGGAAGTCAGCACCTGTGTCCAACTGACTCTGCAATCTGACCAGCACTTTACCATTCTGCACCTGCATATTTAATTTCTTGCTCGGGGTGTTCTCCAAGAGTCACTTTGAGAAAAAAAAAAAAAAAAAAGTCACGTCACAAATCACTAAATAACAGTAGTGGCTATTAGGAATGTAGACTTTTTAGGTATAATAGTGATCGGTATTATTTTGGTCGCCACCGAGGCAGTCGGATTGCTGACATCTGCTGTCAGGTAAGGGGAACTACAAGTTGATAAACACCTTATCCTGGGACAAATCAGGCCGTCATTTTGGGGTTTGTTTGTTTGTTTCTATTTGCACGTGATAATTTAATTCAGATTAAACTGTGTGTTAGGCTACTGTAAAATCTTGACTTTTTCCTTTATAAAGTAGGAATTGTATTCCAAACTTGATAATTTAATAACGTCTCCCACCACCACCACAAAAACAAAACAAACAAACAAAAAAGAAAAACAGAGTTCTGAACATTTCTACCTAGAAGGGCTTCAATTTGACGGATGGCACAATAGACAATGTTTTAATTCTCTGATACTGTTGATGAGTAGCGCCACTGTTGCCTAGCAACG
>JALJCO010014091.1:0-77500 GCA_023101725.1 Atherinomorus stipes
ACTATCACTGACAGTGTTTGAATTTACCGCAACCGTCTTCTTCCTGTATCAAAACTGCGGATGTAGCGTCATTTGACGTCAAGTTGGAGTCGGAGCTGCGAGCAACGATTGAAAAAATTGCACCGTGTATCTCAGACTTAACACGTGCGTGAGGGGATTCAGGTGTGTTGGAGAAGGGATGCAGGATCGTGGCTCTGCAGGGCCGGACTTGGCCACCCCTGGTTTAGATGTTTGCTGCTGATGTCTTTCCTCCTCGGTGAACACGCTGAACCTGCTGCTGCAGATCAGACTCGACCAGTCGACTGGAACCAGAACCAGAACCAGACTGGCAGAACCCATCCCGCAGACTTCCTCACCCAGTTCAGGACGTAGAGGCTTTATAAAGGAGCTGTTTTCTGCTTTTCTTCTCTGTCATCTTGACTTTAATTCGCTGTTTGGTCCGGTAAAGGCACCAGAACTGGACCCGAACCTTCCTGAGTCACCGAGTCATGGGTTTTATTAAACGTGGTCTGAACAGAACCAGGTTTCTGGTTTCTGTTTGGCTTAAAACCAGGATTCTGGATCAGGTTTTAGGGCCGGTATCTGCAGCGTGGTGGTGATGATGATGGGGAGCAGATCCAGATCAGTTTCTAGCAGATTCCGCTTTGAGTTGTTGAACATTTTCCGTGTTTTTCCTGATCCTGGGCGGCTTTAACACGGCGTTCCTGGTGGCTCTGAGCTCCTCCGGCTCTGTTGACTCTGTGGTTGGAGCTTCGGGTTAACCGCTGGATCCTGCTCGTTTCTCTGCAGACATGCATGTGTGTGGCCCCCGCTGCCGTCCGGCCCTCAGCTTCTACGTTTAAAAGAAAAACGCACGGATGTGTGTGCAGGCCGACGTCGGCTGTAAAATCCAGTCAGACCGATTAAAAATTAAAGAAGCAGCGCTGATCGTGAAAGCTGCAGATGAACGACTGCATGCAGAAACGTTTCAGGAACGTCCCAGAACCTGGACCTCTACGGGTCTGATGGAGGGACGGATCCTCCCCAGAACCTGGACCTCTACAGGTCTGATGGAGGGACGGGTCCTCCCCAGAACCTGGACCTCTACGGGTCTGATGGAGGGACGGATCCTCCCCAGAACCTGGACCTCTCAGGTCTGATGGAGGGGACGGGTCCTCCCCAGAACCTGGACCTCTGCAGGTCTGATGGAGGGACGGGTCCTCCCCAGAACCTGGACCTCTACGGGTCTGATGGAGGGACGGATCCTCCCCAGAACCTGGACCTCTGCAGGTCTGATGGAGGGACGGATCCTCCCCAGAACCTGGACCTCTACAGGTCTGATGGAGGGACGGGTCCTCCCCCAGAACCTGGACCTCTACGGGTCTGATGGAGGGACGGGTCCTCCCCAGAACCTGGACCTCTACAGGTCTGATGGAGGGACGGATCCTCCCCAGAACCTGGACCTCTACAGGTCTGATAGAGGGACGGGTCCTCCCCAGAACCTGGACCTGTACGGGTCTGATGGAGGGACGGGTCCTCCCCAGAACCTGGACATCTGCAGGTCTGATGGAGGGACGGATCCTCCCCAGAACCTGGACATCTACAGGTCTGATGGAGGGACGGGTCCTCCCCAGAACCTGGACCTCTACGGGTCTGATGGAGGGACGGGTCCTCCCCAGAACCTGGACCTCTGCAGGTCTGATGGAGGGACGGATCCTCCCCAGAACCTGGACCTCTACAGGTCTGATGGAGGGACGGGTCCTCCCCAGAACCTGGACCTCTACAGGTCTGATGGAGGGACGGGTCCTCCCCAGAACCTGGACCTCTACGGGTCTGATGGAGGGACGGGTCCTCCCCAGAACCTGGACCTCTACAGGTCTGATGGAGGGACGGGTCCTCCCCAGAACCTGGACCTCTACGGGTCTGATGGAGGGACGGGTCCTCCCCAGAACCTGGACCTCTACGGGTCTGATGGAGGGACGGGTCCTCCCCAGAACCTGGACCTCTACGGGTCTGATGGAGGGACGGGTCCTCCCCAGAACCTGGACCTCTACGGGTCTGATGGAGGGACGGGTCCTCCCCAGAACCTGGACCTCTACGGGTCTGATGGAGGGACGGGTCCTCCCCAGAACCTGGACCTCTGCAGGTCTGATGGAGGGACGGGTCCTCCCCAGAACCTGGACCTGAACAGGTCTGATGGAGGGACGGGTCCTCCCCAGAACCTGGACCTCTACAGGTCTGATGGAGGGACGGGTCCTCCCCAGAACCTGGACCTCTACAGGTCTGATGGAGGGACGGGTCCTCCCCAGAACCTGGACCTCTACAGGTCTGATGGAGGGACGGGTCCTCCCCAGAACCTGGACCTCTACAGGTCTGATGGAGGGACGGATCCTCCCCAGAACCTGGACCTCTACAGGTCTGATGGAGGGACGGGTCCTCCCCAGAACCTGGACCTCTACGGGTCTGATGGAGGGACGGATCCTCCCCAGAACCTGGACCTCTACAGGTCTGATGGAGGGACGGGTCCTCCCCAGAACCTGGACCTCTACAGGTCTGATGGAGGGACGGGTCCTCCCCAGAACCTGGACCTCTACAGGTCTGATGGAGGGACGGGTCCTCCCCAGAACCTGGACCTCTACAGGTCTGATGGAGGGACGGGTCCTCCCCAGAACCTGGACCTGAACAGGTCTGATGGAGGGACGGGTCCTCCCCAGAACCTGGACCTCTGCAGGTCTGATGGAGGGACGGGTCCTCCCCAGAACCTGGACCTCTACGGGTCTGATGGAGGGACGGGTCCTCCCCAGAACCTGGACCTCTACGGGTCTGATGGAGGGACGGGTCCTCCCCAGAACCTGGACCTCTGCAGGTCTGATGGAGGGACGGATCCTCCCCAGAACCTGGACCTGAACAGGTCTGATGGAGGGACGGATCCTCCCCAGAACCTGGACCTGAACAGGTCTGATGGAGGGACGGATCCTCCCCAGAACCTGGACCTCTACGGGTCTGATGGAGGGACGGGTCCTCCCCAGAACCTGGACCTCTACGGGTCTGATGGAGGGACGGGTCCTCCCCAGAACCTGGACCTCTACAGGTCTGATGGAGGGACGGGTCCTCCCCAGAACCTGGACCTCTACAGGTCTGATGGAGGGACGGGTCCTCCCCAGAACCTGGACCTCTACGGGTCTGATGGAGGGACGGATCCTCCCCAGAACCTGGACCTCTACGGGTCTGATGGAGGGACGGGTCCTCCCCAGAACCTGGACCTCTACAGGTCTGATGAAGGGACGGATCCTCCCCAGAACCTGGACCTCTACAGGTCTGATGGAGGGACGGATCCTCCCCAGAACCTGGACCTCTACAGGTGTGATGAAGGGACGGGTCCTCCCCAGAACCTGGACCTCTGCAGGTCTGATGAAGGGACGGATCCTCCCCAGAACCTGGACCTCTACGGGTCTGATGGAGGGACGGATCCTCCCCAGAACCTGGACCTCTGCAGGTCTGATGAAGGGACCGGTCCTCCCCAGAACCTGGACCTCTGCAGGTCTGATGGAGGGACGGGTCCTCCCCAGAACCTGGACCTCTGCAGGTCTGATGGAGGGACGGGTCCTCCCCAGAACCTGGACCTCATTAGGTCTGATGGAGGGACGGGTCCTCCCCAGAACCTGGTCCTCTGCAGGTCTGATGGGAGGATGGATCCTCCCCAGAACCTGGACCTCTACGGGTCTGATGGAGGGACGGGTCCTCCCCAGAACCTGGACCTCTGCAGGTCTGATGGAGGGACGGGTCCTCCCCAGAACCTGGACCTCTGCAGGTCTGATGGAGGGACGGGTCCTCCCCAGAACCTGGACCTCATTAGGTCTGATGGAGGGACGGGTCCTCCCCAGAACCTGGTCCTCTGCAGGTCTGATGGGAGGATGGACTGGGCAGACTGGACCAGGTCTCAGCACCTCCATTTGCAGCTCTGATCAGGTCTACATGAATCCACCAGCAGAGACCGGTCATGGTGTCCTGGTTCTGGGGTCCTGGTTTGTGTTCCAGGTCCGTTTGTGGGGATTTTGTTCTCATGAAAACTGGGCTGACGGTCATGTGGAAGCAGCTCTTGTGTCAGACATGCATGTCTGCCGGGGGGGGGGGGGGGCTGTTTGGGGGCCCCTCAGCAGCATCTGGAGTCTCAATGAAGCGACTCCTGTTTTGTCTGTGAAGGACAAAGAAGAAAAGCTTCATCATTTCTTCATCATCACTGCTGAGATTCCACCGTCAGAGAACCTCCTGCTTCCTGTCGGACCCAATGCTACCTCAGATTATTTGGATCATGAAGACCTGGGGGCCTCCACGAGTCCCTGAGGGGCCTCCAGGAGTCCCTGAGGGGCCTCCAGGGGGTCCCGATGATCTTTAGCTTTGAGCTAAACCACCTGCAGACGCTGATATCTGCGTAGGGATAAAGTAGGGATGTTCGATATTGGCTGTTTTTCACCGATATCTGATATCCGATGTAGTCCAACTCTTAATTTCTGATATCTATTATTAGGGATGTAACAATTATCGATAAAAAGATCAACTGCGATATAATTCTTTACAGTATTACCGTTATCAGAAAATCCCGATTATCGGACAGAAGTCTGAAGTCTGGATGTGTTTTGGATTTTTTAAGGATACTGGGAGGAAACTTTAATTAAAGTTTTTTTATTTATGTATTATTCTATATTTTGCTTTATAATTAGTTTTTTTTAATTCAGTAAAACTCAGTGAAATGATTTCAGTGTGTATATATGCAAGTTTTGAGCACATTTCAACAATAACGCAATAATAATGATAATTGTGACATGAAATTTCATGTTTCTTTTTGTTTTCTTCTGTGTTTTTTGTCAGTTTTCTGCTTTCGGTTCATTTTTCAAATGATAACAAAACCTGAGATTCAAAGTTTTCTCCTCCTTTTGTCTCTAATTTCCTTCTGGTATAAATAAATGTTTAATCTAATTTATTAAAGATCATGACATGAATGATTAATCTACAATAAGTGAATTATTTTATTAATCACATGCTGCTCAGACTTTTCCAGTCAGATGCTGAACGGGACGTTTGTTCCAGTTTGGTGTCGGAGACGAGGTGGGTCAGAGTCGCGGTCTCGGGGATGTGAAGCGGTTCAGGACGAGGTGGGTCAGAGTCGTGGTCTCAGGAGGGAAGCGGTTCTGGACGAGGTGGGTCAGAGTCGCGGTCTCAGGAGGGAAGCGGTTCTGGACGAGGTGGGTCAGAGTCGAGGTCTCAGGGATGTGAAGCGGTTCGGGACGAGGTGGGTCAGAGTCGTGGTCTCGATGATGTGAAGCGGTTCGGGACGAGGTGGGTCAGAGTCGTGGTCTCGGGGATGTGAAGCGGTTCGGGACGAGGTGGGTCAGAGTCACGTCTCGGGGATGTGAAGCGGTTCTGTGGCGGTTCGGGTCCCGACAGACGACGTTAACTCGGATTGGTTGGCCGTTACTGGAGACCTGCAGGTAACCTGTGCTGGTTAAAGTAAACCACATTTGATCCAGGATCAGATCGGATTAGAGCAGTTTAGCTCTGCAGCTTCAGCCGGGGGTCGATGATGATGATGATGATGATGATGGTGGGATCAGATCAGGCTGGTGTTGGGCTGTGTGAGTCTGCTGGGTGGTGTGATGATCCCTGGATACGACTGGAGTTAAACAGATGGCAGTTGCTGTCACATTATGGCTGACGAGTGTGTAACGATGCTTCCTGGTCGCCGCTGCTACATAAGTTTTATTCTTTCAGCCATCAGGCTGCTGATTTCTGACAGTTTAATTACATTTAACCTGGAAGTTCATCCAATTTTTCATATTTTAGTGGTATTTTTTGTTGTAGGTGGTGTTTGTTTTTTAGTATTTATTATTTTTCAGTTAATTCTGGTCTCTTTTGGTGTCTCTGTATTTTATTTCCATACATGATGGCTGATAACGGAGAGAATAACAGCAGCAGATGAGCTGAGAAACTATATTATATTGTCACGACTGTCACTGACCAAGAAGAGAGAAGAAAGTCCTGGTCATCCGTGTTTCTTCATCCGTGATCCTTCATCCGTGTTTCTTCATCCGTGTTGTTTCATACGTGATATTTCATCCGTGATGTTTCATACGTGATGTTTCATCCGTGATGTTTCATACGTGATATTTCATCCGTGTTGTTTCATCCGTGATGTTTCATACGTGATATTTCATCCGTGATGTTTCATACGTGATGTTTCATCCGTGATGTTTCATACGTGATATTTCATCCGTGATGTTTCATACGTGATATTTCATCCGTGATGTTTCATACGTGATATTTCATCCGTGATGTTTCATACGTGATATTTCATCCGTGATGTTTCATACGTGATATTTCATCTGTGATGTTTCATCTGTGATGTTTCATACGTGATATTTCATCCGTGATGTTTCATCTGTGATGTTTCATACGTGATATTTCATCCGTGATGTTTCATCTGTGATGTTTCATACGTGATATTTCATCCGTGATGTTTCATCCGTGATGTTTCATACGTGATATTTCATCCGTGTTGTTTCATCCGTGATGTTTCATACGTGATATTTCATCCGTGATGTTTCATACGTGATGTTTCATCCGTGATGTTTCATACGTGATATTTCATCCGTGATGTTTCATACGTGATATTTCATCCGTGATGTTTCATACGTGATATTTCATCCGTGATGTTTCATACGTGATATTTCATCCGTGATGTTTCATACGTGATGTTTCATCCGTGTTGTTTCATACGTGATGTTTCATACATGATGTTTCATCCGTGTTGTTTCATACGTGATGTTTCATACGTGATGTTTCATCCGTGTTGTTTCATACGTGATGTTTCATCCGTGATGTTTCATACGTGATGTTTCATCCGTGATGTTTCATCCGTGATGTTTCATCCGTGATGTTTCATACGTGATGTTTCATCCGTGATGTTTCATACGTGATGTTTCATACGTGATGTTTCATCCGTGTTTCTTCATCCGTGATGTTTCATACGTGATGTTTCATCCGTGATGTTTCATCCGTGATGTTTCATCCGTGATGTTTCATACGTGATGTTTCATCCGTGTTTCTTCATCCGTGATGTTTCATACGTGATGTTTCATCCGTGATGTTTCATCCGTGATGTTTCATACGTGATGTTTCATACGTGATGTTTCATACGTGATGTTTCATACGTGTTTCTTCATCCGTGATGTTTCATACGTGATGTTTCATACGTGATGTTTCATACGTGATGTTTCATACGTGTTTCTTCATCCGTGATGTTTCATACGTGATGTTTCATACGTGATGTTTCATCCGTGTTTCTTCATCCGTGATGTTTCATCCGTGATGTTTCATCCGTGATGTTTCATCTGTGATGTTTCATCCGTGATGTTTCATACGTGATGTTTCATACGTGATGTTTCATCTGTGATGTTTCATCCGTGATGTTTCATACGTGATGTTTCATCCGTGTTTCTTCATCCGTGATGTTTCATCCGTGATGTTTCATCCGTGATGTTTCATACGTGATGTTTCATCTGTGATGTTTCATCCGTGATGTTTCATACGTGATGTTTCATCCGTGATGTTTCATCTGTGATGTTTCATCCGTGATGTTTCATACGTGATGTTTCATACGTGATGTTTCATCTGTGATGTTTCATCCGTGTTGTTTCATACGTGATGTTTCATACGTGATGTTTCATCTGTGATGTTTCATCCGTGATGTTTCATACGTGATGTTTCATCCGTGATGTTTCATCTGTGATGTTTCATCCGTGTTGTTTCATCCGTGTTTCTTCATCCGTGATGTTTCATCCGTGATGTTTCATCCGTGATGTTTCATCCGTGATGTTTCATACGTGATGTTTCATCCGTGATGTTTCATACGTGATGTTTCATACGTGATGTTTCATCCGTGATGTTTCATCCGTGTTGTTTCATACGTGATGTTTCATACGTGATGTTTCATACGTGATGTTTCATCCGTGTTGTTTCATACGTGATGTTTCATACGTGATGTTTCATCCGTGATGTTTCATCCGTGATGTTTCATCCGTGATGTTTCATCCGTGTTTCTTCATCCGTGATGTTTCATACGTGATGTTTCATCCGTGATGTTTCATCCGTGATGTTTCATCCGTGATGTTTCATCCGTGATGTTTCATACGTGATGTTTCATCCGTGATGTTTCATCCGTGTTTCTTCATCCGTGTTGTTTCATCCGTGATGTTTCATCCGTGATGTTTCATACGTGATGTTTCATACGTGATGTTTCATACGTGATGCTTCATCCGTGATATTTCATCCGTGTTTCTTCATCCGTGATGTTTCATACGTGATGTTTCATCCGTGATGTTTCATACGTGATATTTCATACGTGATGTTTCATACGTGATGTTTCATCCGTGATATTTCATCCGTGATATTTCATCCGTGATATTTCATCCGTGATGTTTCATACGTGATGTTTCATCCGTGTTTCTTCATCCGTGATGTTTCATACGTGATGTTTCATCCGTGTTGTTTCATACGTGATGTTTCATACGTGATGTTTCATACGTGATGTTTCATCCGTGATATTTCATCCGTGATATTTCATCCGTGATGTTTCATCCGTGATGTTTCATCCGTGATGTTTCATACGTGATGTTTCATACGTGATGTTTCATCTGTGATGTTTCATCTGTGATGTTTCATCCGTGATGTTTCATCTGTGATGTTTCATCTGTGATGTTTCATCCGTGATATTTCATCCGTGATATTTCATCCGTGATGTTTCATCTGTGATGTTTCATCCGTGATGTTTCATACGTGATGTTTCATACGTGATGTTTCATCCGTGATGTTTCATCTGTGATGTTTCATACGTGATGTTTCATACGTGATGTTTCATCCGTGATGTTTCATCTGTGATGTTTCATACGTGAAATTTTATCCGTGATGTTTCATCTGTGATGTTTCATACGTGAAATTTTATCCGTGATGTTTCATACGTGATGTTTCATCCGTGATATTTCATCCGTGATATTTCATCCGTGATGTTTCATCCGTGATGTTTCATCTGTGATGTTTCATACGTGATGTTTCATCCGTGATGTTTCATACGTGATGTTTCATACGTGATGTTTCATACGTGATGTTTCATCCGTGATGTTTCATACGTGATGTTTCATACGTGATGTTTCATACGTGTTGTTTCATACGTGATGTTTCATACGTGATGTTTCATACGTGATGTTTCCTACGTGATGTTTCATCTGTGATGTTTCATCCGTGATGTTTCATCCGTGATGTTTCATCCGTGATGTTTCATCTGTGATGTTTCATACGTGATGTTTCATACGTGATGTTTCATACGTGATGTTTCATACGTGATGTTTCATCTGTGATGTTTCATCCGTGATGTTTCATACGTGATGTTTCATACGTGATGCTGGAGATCCTCGGTCCGTGGTTGCTCCTCGTAGACTTCCAGGGATTCTCCTTTTGTATGAAATCATCTTTGCAGCTGTTTGAAGTAACGTCATTATTTCTTCTTCTTAATCTCATTCTTGGTGTAATGAGATGAGGAGAGCTGCTCTGAGACTCTTTCCGTCTGTTCTGGACTCTGGTTTGGATCCCTCAGCCCCCCGCCCCCCCAGGAGAAGAATTGAAGTGTGTGTAAATGTTCTGCAGAACGTTCTCCAGAGGAGGAAGCAGCTGCAGTGACCACACCAAACCCAACACTTGGCCCCACCTAGAGTCCTGGGGCTCCGCCCGTCCGCCCGCAGTGCCAGGACAAGGACCCCAGTCAGCCGGGGCAGGAAACGGACCCCCCACCCACGCCTCCCTCACTTCCCTTCCTCCTCCTCCCGCCATCCAGGCACACTTCCCCTGATGAGGAGAAGTGGCTGCACGACAGCCCCTCCTCCCTCCTCCTTATCGAACTCCGTCTTTGTGCTTTCCCATGGGGAGGGGGAGCGCTCTTTTTGCTTCTTGGCGTCTCCCTGCAAAAACACAGCTCCCCTCCCCCGTTTGTGGTGCACAATTAATCCCAAAGAGAAGTGTGAGGAGACCTGTTTGAGTCTGGAGTGTGTGCAGGTCCATGGCTTCTCACAGACGTGCTTCAGCTTTGTTGCAGGCTGATGAATGTTTGGAGCTGCTGCTGAGTCCAGCTGGTTACCGCGGGCAACCCCAGAACAGGAGACGACTGCTGCTCAGCTGAGAGCGGAAACATTAAAACATATATTATGAAGTATTACAACATCTTTATCAGTCCTTTCAGGTGAAAAACCTAGAAGCAGACAAACGTTCACCGTCCTCTATCAGGTCCACCTTCCAGCTGGATCCTCTTTTTAATCCTTAGTGTCATAGATTCGTGATGAGAATCTCCCGTTTCATCTCATCGTGATGAGAATCTCCCGATCCATCTCATCGTGATGAGAATCTCCCATTCCATCTCATCGTGATGAGAATCTCCCGTTCCACCTCATCGTGATGAGAATCTCTTGTTCCACCTCATCGTGATGAGAATCTCCCGTTCCACCTCATCGTGATGAGAATCTCCCGTTCCATCTCATCGTGATGAGAATCTCCCGTTCCACCTCATCGTGATGAGAATCTCCCATTCCACCTCATCGTGATGAGAATCTCCCGTTCCACCTCATCGTGATGAGAATCTCCCGTTCCACCTCATCGTGATGAGAATCTCCCGTTCCACCTCATCGTGATGAGAATCTCCTTTTCCATCTCATCGTGATGAGAATCTCCTGTTTCACCTCATCGTGATGAGAATCTCCCGTTCCACCTCATCGTGATGAGAATCTCCCGTTCCACCTCATCGTGATGAGAATCTCCCGTTCCACCTCATCATGATGAGAATCTCCCGTTCCACCTCATCGTAATGAGAATCTCCCGTTCCACCTCATCGTGATGAGAATCTTCCGTTCCCCCACATCGTGATGAGAATCTCCCGTTCCACCTCATCGTGATGAGAATCTCCCGTTCCACCTCATCGTGATGAGAATCTTCCGTTCCCCCACATCGTGATGAGAATCTCCCGTTCCACCTCATCGTGATGAGAATCTCCCGTTCCACCTCATCGTGATGAGAATTTCCCGTTCCACCTCATCGTGATGAGAATCTCCCGTTCCACCTCATCGTGATGAGAATCTCCCGTTCCACGAATCTCCCGTTCCACCTCATCGTGATGAGAATCTCCCGTTCCACCTCATCGTGATGAGAATCTTCCGTTCCACCTCATCGTGATGAGAATCTCCCGTTCCATCTCATCGTGATGACAGTCTCCCGTTCCACCTCATCGTGATGAGAATCTTCGGTTCCACTACATCGTGATGAGAATCTTCCGGTTCCATCTCATCGTGATGAGAATCTCCCATTCCACCTCATCGTGATGAGAATTTCCCGTTCCATCTCATCGTGATAAGAATCTCCCGTTCCATCTCATCGTGATGAAAATCTCCCGTTCCACCTCAATTGTGATGAGAATCTCCTGTTCCATCTCATCGTGATGAGAATCTTCCGTTCCACCTAATCGTGATGAGAATCTCCCGTTTCACCTCATCGTGATGAGAATCTCCCGTTCCATCTCATCGTGATGAGAATTTCCCGTTCCATCTCATCGTGATGAGAATCTCCCGTTCCACCTCATCACGATGAGAATCTTCCGTTCCATCTCATCGTGATGAGAATCTCCCGTTCCACCACATCATGATGAGAATCTCCCGTTCAACCTCATCGTGATGAGAATCTCCCGTTCCACCACATCATGATGAGAATCTTCCGTTCCATCTCATCGTGATGAGAATCTCCCGTTCCACCTCATCGTGATGAGAATCTCCCGTTCCACCTCATCGTGATAAGAATCTCCCGTTCCACCTCATCGTGATGAGAATCTCCCATTTCACCTCATCGTGATGAGAATCTCCCGTTCCACCTCATCGTGATGAGAATCTCCCGTTTCACCTTATCGTGATGAGAATCTCCCGTTTCACCTCATCGTGATGAGAATCTCCCGTTTCACCTCATCGTGATGAGAATCTCTCATTCCATCTCATCGTGATGAGAATCTCCCGGTCCATCTCATCGTGATGAGAATCTCCCGTTCCACCTCATTGTGATGAGAATCTCCCGTTCCATCTCATCGTGATGAGAATCTCCCGTTCCACCTCATCGTGATGAGAATCTCCCGTTCCACCTCATCGTGATGAGAATCTCCCATTCCACCTCATCGTGATGAGAATCTCCCGTTCCACCTCATCGTGATGAGAATCTCCCGTTCCACCTCATCGTGATGAGAATCTCCCGTTCCACCTCATCGTGATGAGAATCTCCCGTTCCACCTCATCGTGATGAGAATCTCCCGTTCCACCTCATCGTGATGAGAATCTCCCGTTCCATCTCATCGTGATGAGAATCTCCCGTTCCATCTCATCGTGATGAGAATCTCCCGTTCCACCTCATCGTGATGAGAATCTCCCGTTCCACCTCATCGTGATGAGAATCTCCCGTTCCACCTCATCGTGATGAGAATCTCCCGTTTCACCTCATCGTGATGAGAATCTCCCGTTTCACCTCATCGTGATGAGAATCTCCCGTTTCACCTCATCGTGATGAGAATCTCTCATTCCATCTCATCGTGATGAGAATCTCCCGTTCCACCTCATCGTGATGAGAATCTCCCGTTTCACCTCATCGTGATGAGAATCTCCCGTTTCACCTCATCGTGATGAGAATCTCTCATTCCATCTCATCGTGATGAGAATCTCCCGTTCCACCTCATCGTGATGAGAAACTCCCATTCCACCTCATCGTGATGAGAATCTCCGGTTTCACCTCATCGTGATGAGAATCTCCCGTTCCATCTCATCGTGATGAGAATCTCCCGTTCCACCTCATCGTGATGAGAATCTCCCGTTCCATCTCATCGTGATGAGAATCTCCCGTTTTACCTCATCGTGATAAGAATCTCCCGTTCCACCTCATCGTGATGAGAATCTCCTGATAATCAGCTGATTAATCATGATCATTAACCATTATCAGCAGCAGCTTCTCGCTAAATCATTTAAAATGATTTATTTATTGAAAGAAACATCTGTAATCTAGTTTTCTCTCCTCTGAGGAAAAAGATGCAAAAGTCTTTTCTGAACATATTTACAGTTTTAGAGCTGCAGGACATCCTGACAAACTCTGATGCTGAATTTATCTGAAAGTTCAACTCATTTTCATTTCGAGTTGCACGTGCAGATTCCATCGTATTTAATAGAATTTAGTAATAAATAGATTAGAGGAATTAATTACCCGGTCTCCATCAGAAAGGAGATTTTATCTCTAGCTTACTTCCTAGTATATTAAAGGTTAAATGAAATGATGGATTTGTCCGTCTGCTTCCGAGGTCAGAGGATGTTCTGTAACGCAGAGTTTGTGTTGTTGTTTACTCAGCTGCTGCCTGCAGAAACAGACGAAACTAAAACTCTGATTCACGTTGGCGGCTGCAGGTTGTTGCCGCTTCCTGTCTGATCTCAGTAAATTGTGATTTAATTTATGTTGTAGCAGAGTGTCAACCCATTTGTAAATTTGTAATCTTCTTTAGTATTTAAACTTAAGTTTCGTGTTTAGATTTCTAGGTTTTCCGAGCGGATTTTTATATTTTTATCTTATAGTTAATTATATTTTTTTATATGCACCGTGGTTTTGAGGGGACTGTAATTTCATCTGTGTTGTATGGTTGACATGTGTCACATTTGACAATAAAGTTGACTTTGAATTTGAATGTCGGAGGGAGGCGATGCTTCTGATGACCTGCAGCTGCTCTTGTCTTCCATGAGGAGAGGGTCGCCTACTGGTTGTGTCGCAGGCTTTGGTGCAGCAGACTTGGGTTCAAGTCCCTGACACGGCAGTCAGGTGAACCACCATGAACCCCTGTGTGCCGTCCATGGTGGTTAAAGAATTTCCTAATTGGGATTAATAAGGTATATTTGTTATTGGGTCTTTTTTGGTGTGAGTCTTCCTGCTGCTTTCTCTGTCAGCACCGTCAGGTTCTCCTACATTCCCTGTTTCTAAACCCCGCCTGAGCCGGGTGAACGTGGTGAATTCCGCCTGAGCCGGGTGAACGTGGTGAATTCCGCCTGAGCCGGGTGAACATGGTGAACCCCGCCTGAGCCGGGTGAACGTGGTGAACTCCCCCTGAGCTGGGTGAACGTGGTGAACCCCGCCTGAGCCGGGTGAACGTGGTGAACTCCCCCTGAGCCGGGTGAACGTGGTGAACCCCGCCTGAGCCGAGTGAACACGGTGAACCCCGCCTGAGCCGGGTGAACGTGGTGAACTCCGCCTGAGCCGGGTGAACACGGTGAACCCTGCCTGAGCCGGGTGAACGTGGTGAACTCCGCCTGAGCCGGGTGAACGTGGTGAACTCCGCCTGAGCCGGGTGAACACGGTGAACCCCGCCTGAGCCGGGTGAACGTGGTGAACTCCGCCTGAGCCGGGTGAACGTGGTGAACTCCGCCTGAGCCGGGTGAACGTGGTGAACTCCGCCTGAGCCGGGTGAACACGGTGAACCCTGCCTGAGCCGGGTGAACGTGGTGAACTCCGCCTGAGCCGGGTGAACGTGGTGAACCCCGCCTGAGCCGGGTGAACGTGGTGAACCCCGCCTGAGCCGGGTGAACGTGGTGAACCCCGCCTGAGCCGGGTGAACGTGGTGAACTCCGCCTGAGCCGGGTGAACATGGTGAACCCCGCCTGAGCCGGGTGAACGTGGTGAACCCCGCCTGAGCCGGGTGAACGTGGTGAACTCCGCCTGAGCCGGGTGAACACGGTGAACCCCGCCTGAGCCGGGTGAACGTGGTGAACTCCCCCTGAGCCGGGTGAACATGGTTAACCCCGCCTGAGCAGGGTGAACGTGGTGAACTCCCCCTGAGCCGGGTGAACGTGGTTAACCCCGCCTGAGCAGGGTGAACGTGGTGAACCCCGCCTGAGCCTGGTGAACGTAGTGAACTCCGCCTGAGCAGGGTGAACGTGGTGAACTCCGCCTGAGCTGGGTGAACGTGGTGAACTCCGCCTGAGCCGGGTGAACGTGGTGAACTCCGCCTGAGCCGGGTGAACGTGGTGAACTCCGCCTGAGCCGGGTGAACGTGGTGAACCCCGCCTGAGCCGGGTGAACGTGGTGAACCCCGCCTGAGCCGGGTGAACGTGGTGAACCCCGCCTGAGCCGGGTGAACGTGGTGAACTCCGCCTGAGCCGGGTGAACGTGGTGAACCCTGCCTGAGCCGGGTGAACGTGGTGAACCCCGCCTGAGCCGGGTGAACGTGGTGAACCCCGCCTGAGCCGGGTGAACGTGGTGAACCCCCCCTGAGCCGGGTGTACGTGGTGAACCCCGCCTGAGCCGGGTGAACGTGGTGAACTCCGCCTGAGCCGGGTGAACGTGGTGAACCCCGCCTGAGCCGGGTGAACGTGGTGAACTCCCCCTGAGCCGGGTGAACGTGGTGAACCCCGGCTGAGCCGGGTGAACGTGGTGAACTCCGCCTGAGCCGGGTGAACGTGGTGAACCCTGCCTGAGCCGGGTGAACGTGGTGAACCCCGCCTGAGCCGGGTGAACGTGGTGAACCCCGCCTGAGCCGGGTGAACGTGGTGAACCCCGCCTGAGCCGGGTGAACGTGGTGAACTCCGCCTGAGCCGGGTGAACGTGGTGAACCCCGCCTGAGCCGGGTGAACGTGGTGAACTCCGCCTGAGCCGGGTGAACGTGGTGAACTCCGCCTGAGCCGGGTGAACGTGGTGAACTCCGCCTGAGCCGGGTGAACGTGGTAAACTCCCCCTGAGCCGGGTGAACGTGGTGAACTCCGCCTGAGCCGGGTGAACGTGGTGAACTCCGCCTGAGCCGGGTGAACGTGGTGAACCCCGCCTGAGCCGGGTGAACGTGGTGAACTCCCCCTGAGCCGGGTAAACGTGGTGAACTCCGCCTGAGCCGGGTGAACGTGGTGAACTCCGCCTGAGCCGGGTGAACGTGGTGAACTCCGCCTGAGCTGGGTGAACGTGGTAAACTCCCCCTGAGCCGGGTGAACGTGGTGAACTCCGCCTGAGCCGGGTGAACGTGGTGAACTCCGCCTGAGCCGGGTGAACGTGGTGAACTCCGCCTGAGCCAGGTGAACGTGGTGAACCCCGCCTGAGCTGGGTGACGTGGTGAACTCCCCCTGAGCAGGGTGAACGTGGTGAACCCCGCCTGAGCCGGGTGAACGTGGTGAACTCCGCCTGAGCCGGGTGAACGTGGTGAACTCCGCCTGAGCTGGGTGAACGTGGTAAACTCCCCCTGAGCCGGGTGAACGTGGTGAACTCCGCCTGAGCCGGGTGAACGTGGTGAACTCCGCCTGAGCCGGGTGAACGTGGTGAACTCCGCCTGAGCCAGGTGAACGTGGTGAACCCCGCCTGAGCTGGGTGACGTGGTGAACTCCGCCTGAGCCGGGTGAACGTGGTGAACCCCGCCTGAGCTGGGTGACGTGGTGAACTCCCCCTGAGCTGGGTGACGTGGTGAACCCCCCCTGAGCCGGGTGAACGTGGTGAACGCTGCCTGAGCCAGGTGAACGTGGTGAACCCCGCCTGAGCTGGGTGACGTGGTGAACTCCCCCTGAGCAGGGTGAACGTGGTGAACCCCCCCTGAGCCGGGTGAACGTGGTGAACGCTGCCTGAGCCGGGTGAACGTGGTGAACCCCGCCTGAGCCGGTCTGCTCTCATGGAGCTCAGCGAGCAGGTGGCATTCCTCCAGATGAACCCACACTTCCATCTGCATTAATCACATCTTCTCAGCTCAGATCTGATGGCTCTTTCGGGCTGACGGCCTCACGCCGGCCCGAGGGAGGGGGCGAGGAGGATGAGGAGGGCTTTTGTCTGGGAAGAATGGGGGGGTCGCCCGTGGCCGGCGTCCTGCGAGCCGGCAGATGGCCGATGGGACAAACAGACAAAAGTGTGCTGCAGACTTTCTCCTTTCAGAAGTTCAGCTCACAAAGCAGCACCGGCCCGAGTGGGAGGATGCAGGGGGGAGGGGGAGTTAAAGATGGGTGAGGGTCTGCTGCAGTCTGAGATCATCAGCCCCATGAACAGATCTGGTTTACAGTTGTGTGAAAAAGTGTTTCCTCCTTCCTGATTTCTTACTTTTTTGCATGTTTATCACATTTAAATGTTTCAGATCATCAAACAAATTTAAATATTAGACAAAGATAACACAAGTAAACACAAAATGCAGTTTTTAAATGA
Source organism: Atherinomorus stipes (assembly GCA_023101725.1). Taxonomy (NCBI): domain Eukaryota; kingdom Metazoa; phylum Chordata; class Actinopteri; order Atheriniformes; family Atherinidae; genus Atherinomorus; species Atherinomorus stipes. The sequence continues at coordinate 17,242 of JALJCO010014091.1, forward strand.
AGATTTTTATTTTTGAGGGGGTAAAAATCCAAACCTCCATGTCCCTGTGTGAAAAAGTGATCTTCCCCTAAACCTAATAACTGGTTGTTCCACCTTAGCAGCAACAACTGCATCAAGCGTTTGTGATAACTGGCAGTGAGTCTTCTGCAGCGCTGTGGAGGAATTTTGTTCCACTCATCTTTGCAGAATTGTTGTAATTCAGCCACATTGGAGGCTTTTCCAGCATGAACCGCCTTTTTAAGGTCATGCCACAGCATCTCAATGGGATTCAGGTGGGGGCTTTGACTAGGCCACTCCAAAGTCTTCATGTTGTTGTTCTTAAGCCATTCAGAGGTGGACTTGCTGGTGTGTTTTGGATCATTGTCCTGCTGCAGAACCCAAGTGCGCTTCAGCTTGAGGTCACCAACAGATGGCCGGACGTTCTCCTTCAGGATTTTTTGGTAGAAGCAGAATTCATGGTTCCATTTACCACAGCAATTCTTCCAGGTCCTGAAGCAGCAAAACAGCCCCAGACCATCACACTACCACCACCATATTTTACTGTTGCTATGATGTTCCTTTTCTGAAATGCCGTGTTACTTTTACGCCAGATGTAATGGGACCTCCACCTTCCAGAAAGTTCCACTTTTGTCTCGTCAGTCCACAGAGTATTTTCCCAAAAGTCTTGGGGATCATCAAGATGCTTTCTGGCTAAACTGAGACGAGCCTTTATGCTCTTTTTGCTCAGCAGTGGTTTTGGTCTTGGAACTCTGCCATGCAGCCATTTTTGCCCCCCAGTCTCTTTCTGATGGGGGAGTCATGAACACTGACCTTCATTGAGGCAAGTGAGGCCTGCAGTTCTTGGATGTTGTTCTGGGGTCTTTTGTGACCTCTTGGATGAGTCGTCGCTGTGCTCTTGGGGTCATTTTGGTCGGCCGGCCACTCCTGGGAAGGTTCACCACTGTTCCATGTTTTCACCATTTGTGGATAATGGTTCTCACTGTGGTTCTCTGGAGTCCCAAAGCTTTAGAAATGGCTTTGGAACCTTTTCCAGACTGATAGATCTCAATGACTTTGTTTCTCATTTGTTCCTGAATTTCTTTGGATGGCAGCATGATGTCTAGCTTTGGAGGATCTTTTGGTCTACTTCACTTTGTCAGGCAGGTCCTATTTAAGGGATTTCTGATGGAGAACAGGTGTGGCAGTAATCAGGCCTGGATGAAGAGGAAAACCTAAAACGTTAATTTATGTTTTAACAGGGGGGCAATCACTTTTTCACACAGGACCATTGAGGTTTGGATTTTTTTCTTCCCTTACTCATAAAAATCTTCATTTAAAAACTGCATTTTGTGTTAACTTGTGTTATATTTGTCTGATATTTAAATTTGTTAGATGATCTGAAACATTTAAGTGTGACAAACATGCAAAAAAGTAAGAAATCAGGAAGGAGGAAAAACTTTTTCACACAGCTGTAGATGTTTTCAAGTTGTCTGCGTCGGGTTTCAGACCGATTCCTCTGAGTTTTCTGATCGTCATCGACCCTCCGGTGGAGGAAGCTCCTCCTTCATCGCATCACCTTCCCTTCATGGCTGCAGCTAATGATTATTGTCCCAACTAAGTGATTGTTCGGTCTTTAAAATGTCAGAAAGTTGTGGAAGATGGCCGTCTCCACAGATGTCCGAGCATTTAGGGATCCACGCGGGTGTTGCTGCTCCTCGGAGGGAAACTTTGCCCTGCGGCTGAAATCTCACCTCAAACGTTGAAACTCTCAGGGTTTTCCGCCGGTTCCCTCTCATGTTGTGATGAAATCAGAGGTGGAGCGCTCCAGCTGTCCCGCTCTCATCCTTCCTGTCTTGTCTCAGTGAACGAGGTCAGAGGTCAGCGATGCTTTCGGGGGTCGTCTGTTCATTGTGTCATTGTGCGGCTGTCGACTCCTCCTCCTCCTCCTCGACTTCGCCTCGCTCCTTCCTCCTCAGGGACAGGATGGGCGTCACCTGCAGGAGCTGGTGAGCGCTGAACCTGGAGTCCGCCGTGACCTCTGACCCCTGCAGCTCGCTCAGGAAATGAGCTCGCACCGTTTCTTGGTTGGACCTGAATGCAAAAAGAGGAAACCACCATCATGGCTCGTGTTCTTCTTCTGCGTTGCTCAGATGTTCGTTATGAAATCCGACATATTTAATGTTCGGATCTTGTCTTTCAGTCTCACACACGTCTGACTCAAACTTTCCTCCTGCGTTTCAGTGTCGAAGTCGCTCAAACTGAAACTGTTCTGAGCTTGATGAGCCACATTTTCCTTCTTCTTTGAATGTTTTTACTCAGACTCATTTCGTTATGATGGATGTGTTTATTCTTACAACATATTTCTTTCTAAAGAAAGACCGATACATCGGCCGGCCGATATTTTAGGCTGATATTTGCATTTTTCTGCTAACACAGGGTGTTACCGGTGAACAGTTGTCCTCAAAATTATTCATACCATCCAATTAGAGAGAAGGTCATTTGACATTAGCAAACTAATTCAAATATCGAGAAACTAAAAAAAAATAATCATGAATAAAAATTTAAAAAATTACAATTTAGTGAAATAAATTATTGCTTTTGATTTGTGATTGAAAATAATAATTTTAAAAAAAGCAAACAAAGCAGTTCTAGACACATTTGAGCACCTTTCCCATGAACAGTGTTTCCCATGTTTATTTGTTTGTTTGTTGTTTTTTTTGTTAGTTTATTTCTTGCAGGTGTTCATTGTTCGTTATCTGAGTGTCAGATTACTTCGTTAACAAGAGTCAGAACAGAGCAGGTGTGTTTGCGAGGACCGGGTTTCCATGCGTCCTGGAAAACCTTGAAAATAATTGAACATTTTTCAGTCATGGAAAACACATGGAAAATCAGAAAACTAATAAAATGTCCTGGAAAATAATTTTTAGTCCTTCTGCTTCGTCTCGTCTTCGTCGCCTCTTCATCGCTGCTTCGTCACGTCTTCGTCTCGTCTTCGTCTCGTCTTCGCCTCGTCTTCGCCTCGTCTTCATCGCTGCTTCGTCGCTGCTTCGTCTCGTCTTCGTCGCCTCTTCATCGCTGCTTCGTCACGTCTTCGTCTCGTCTTCGTCGCCTCTTCATCGCCGCTTCGTCACGTCTTCGTCTCGTCTTCGTCTCGTCTTCGCCTCGTCTTCGCCTCGTCTTCATCGCTGCTTCGTCGCTGCTTCGTCACGTCTTCGTCTCGTCTTCGTCGCCTCTTCATCGCTGCTTCGCCTCGTCTTCATCGCTGCTTCGTCGCTGCTTCGTCGCTGCTTCGTCTCGTCTTCACTTCTGCTTCACTGTTTTGTCTCGTCTTCATTGCTGCTTCGTCTCGTCTTCATCGCCGCTTCGTGGCTGCTTCATCGCCGCTTCGTCGCTGCTTCCTCTCGTCTTCGTCGCCACTTCATCGCTGCTTCGTCTCGTCTTCACTTCTGCTTCTTCACTGCTTTGTCTCGGCTTCATTGCTGCTTCGTCTCGTCTTCATCGCCGCTTCGTGGCTGCTTCGTCTCTTCTTCACCTCTGCTTCTTCACTGCTTTGTCTCGTCTTCGTCGCTGCTTCGTTGCAGCTATAATTGTAAAACTCTTCTCCATAAACAAGGGGTGGAATTTATTAGTCTATGTTGTGATAACTTGACTCGAACTGTAGCAACTGGAAAAGTCCTGGAAATTAACTTCAACAAAAGAGTGGGAACCCTGGAGGAGGAACGGGTCTAAAGCTGTGAACTGGTGTGAGCCAGAAGACCACCTGTCAGAGTCGGGGATGAAGATGGGTCCCTCTTTTATCCGGTTATTAATCAGATCCATTTTCCCTCACACCGTCGGGCTGCGATGGTCCTTGAATTCCTCCATCAGTCCTCAGAAGTTTTCTGTTTTCTTCCAGAGCTTATCCTCCTGCCGCCTCAGGTAACGAGCAGCGGCGGTTTCTGTAGATGTTTTACTTCAGGCCTCGAGGCCGTCGGATGAGCTGCTGCCGATTCACGCTTGGGGGAAAAAAACAGAGCGGGAGAAAAGGAGGAGAAAATTGCTCAGCATTCCAGAAAACCAAAATAAACAGAAGAACGAGGAGGTCTGGTTTCAGAAAAAAAACGTCATGGAAGAGCTGTGCTGAGGAAGAGGAGGGAGGGGGGTTGTACAAAAGGAAAGTCTGTGCTGAAGCTCACAAAGCCCCTCCTTCCCTGTGTTCTCCCCCCAACAGATGAGCTGGTGTGAAGAGAGGGCCGAGCAACATAGACCAACAGAGAGAGAGAGAGAGAGAGAGAGCGGCTGGAAGCAACAGAGAGCCTCAGCAGTGAAGAGAGGAAGAGGAGGACGAAGCATGAAGGAGCTGCTGAGGATCTGAGGAGCTGGAAGCGGTGAAACTGAGGACCTGGTCCACGGCTGTCCGAGGTTTGTGAATCTGATCAGTTTTTATTTTCACATCATCCGAAGCTTCGTTAGAAGATGTGATGTTTGCAGCTGAAGCATCGGAGGAATCAGAGAGCATCAACGCAAACAACTCAGCAGAAATCAGAACAGTTTCACGCTGACATGCTTGATTTTAGGATAAAAACCAGAAGCTCACGAGTTTGGATCAGATTTCATTTAGATTAGTTTAAAGCTGCAGCAGTTAATGATGGAGTTTGTTGTAGATGTTTTCCAAGTTTGTACTTGAATGGACAAAAAAGTTGTTTTAAATAGTTAGAAATTCAGATTTTTATTGTAAATACCAACAAAAGCATTTTTTTAAAATTTTGTTTTAATTCAATTCAGTTTTCTGTGTTGTGCAATTTAACTTGGGATGGGCAAAACCGAAATTTTTTCTGTCAATGTGATAATAGTAGTTAACGGTACTTTTTCATCTATGATGATATTGATACCGATACTTTTTGTCCCTTAAAAGAAAACCACATGATTGTACAGTTTGCATTAATGTCTTGAAGCGAGGGCAATATTAGATAAAAGTAAAACCTGAGAACAGAAGAAGTGGAAAGAAATACTTTTAAAACAATAATTAATGATATTGATGAAATTATATAAAAATTATTTTAAAAACTTCTTTCAATTATCAAATAACTGCAGTACAGGTTAAGATTATTTAAATGTATTCAGTGGAAAATGTTCAAATATAAAATGTAACAGTACTATTATAAATCTACCAAAGCATAGTGGCTCCTTCCCAGCTTCAACTCATTGTATCCCGGACAGGCCCCCAGCTAAAGCGCTGCACTGCTAATGTGAGCAATGTTAATGTTCCTGTTCCCCTGGAAGTTCACTTTAGAGGACAGAAGTGCAACGTCTGCGTTACCGCCACACTTGGCAGCTGTATTTCAGTCATTTAAATATAAAAGATTGATTTTGGGGTATTTATGAATTGAAACTGATTTAACGCGTGTGACATCGCGGAGCATCAAACTCTTTAGTGAACCGGCCATCTGTAATCTCAGGATAGAAGAGGAGGAATTCCCAGCAGAAATGCTGGATCAGCTAGCAGACATGTAAGCTAAAGCAGCGCACTCAGCACTTCCTGTTTCCTGTGATGTCACAGGCCAAAGTTACCAACCAACTCACACAACTAAAAGGAGTACAGCAGCGCAAGTTCCAGCGTTTTTCCAGAAGTTCGCCCCCTCTGGCGACAGGTGGAAGTGACGCTAATGTCGCGCACACGCATGAGCTGCGTTGGTCTCTAATTTAACCACATTACACTCAGTCTGAGTCCAGAGTCAGAGACACGACGTCTACTGAAGTAATAAAGTTATAAATATGCAAGTTGTTTACGGTTCGATCGTTGAGTAAACTGATGGACTGTATGCTAGCGGTAGCAACAGGCTAATGCTAGCTTGCAGTTCAGATCTCTAAATTCACAGGCTGAGACCACGATTACCTTATAAAATTACCACATTACCTAAATTTAAAGAGGGGTTTCATGACACAATGAAAACTAATTTTGAAAAGTTTTTTTTTAGACAAAAAAAAAAAAAACAAACAAAAAAAAACATTAAACCAGCAAAAAACCCAAATATCAGAATGAAATATCGGCTGAAGTATCGGTCTATCCTCAGTTTTTATGGGTCAGGATTCCTGAAGGCCTCCGGGCCTCCGCGAACATGTTGATGATGTCATCCTCCTGCTCCTCCCCCAGGTTGCCATGGGAAACGCAGACAGTCACAGCAGCTTCATCTCCCCCGTCAAGCCGACCTGCTCGCTCAGGTTCTCCCCCAGGAGGGAGGAGGTGCCTTCAGCCCGCAGCTGGTGGAGGGGCAGCAGGAGCCGGGGGCGGAGCTACCCGAGCCAGCACGCCGCCTCCTGGCAGTACGAGCGGGGGCAGGGTGGCTGCAGAGGCCAGTGGGGGGGCGGCGGGGGCGAGCGGGCGTCGCTGCAGAGCGGCGGCAGCCCCAAAGTCCTGCTCAGCAAAGATGGCAGCATGAGGGTGGCGTTCACCAACGGCAGGGCGGCCCCAGCGGAGCCGGCGGCGCCCGGGCCCGCCGGCGGCCCCGAGCCGTCCCTCCGGACCAGCAAGGGCAGCTCGCTCAGCTCCGACGGCTCCTGGTACGACTCGCCGTGGGGCGGGGGCGAGCTGCCGGACAACGTCTTCCTCTTCAACACCCGCACCGAGGAGACCGGCACCAGCAGCAGCGGCTACAACACCTGCTCCTCCGCCCCCGCGGAGGACATGTCGCCCGGGTTTAGCCCCGCCCTCCTCCTCCACCCCCCAGAGACCGCCCACAACTCCTGCTCCTCCGGCCGCACCGACGACAGCGGCATCGGGGACTCGGTGATCCTCGCGGACCTGATCTCAGCGCCCAGCGTCTACAGCAGCCACCACACGCTGGCCGCCTTCCCCCCCGCGCCGGAGCAGCCGGCCGTCGCCGCCTCCCCGCCGGAGGACGTCATCCGGGAGGCGGAGGGCCTGGGGGGAGGCGTGGAGCGCTGCTTCTCCTCCCACACGCTGCCCTGCTGCAGGGCGGAGCCCGGCAACAACCGCAAAGACTTCCTGAAGAGCCGAATCCGCCGGCTGAGCGACTGGACGGGAAGTCTGAGCCGGAAGAAGCGGAGAATCCAGGTAAGAGCGGCGGGAACATGACGCCCCAAACTAGGGGTGCACCATATAATCAGCCCCCCATCAGTATCGGCCAATATCGGCCTTAAAACAGAGTATCGGACATCGGCCACCCCACCGATATTTAACCAATATTTAACCGATCAGCCCGCTGTTTCTAAAGTCTAAAAACTAAAAACTTTTTCTTCTTTTTTACAGACTTCAAAAACGCGTTATCAATTTATTTTACTGACAAAATCTCGCAATATTTCATCATTCTGTTACGAAATCTCACGATGTCATCACTCTGTTATGAAATCTCGTGAAAATTCATAAAAAATTTTGCGATATTTTGATATGCCAATATCATACTGACATTTAAAAACGCAGTATCGATCTACTTTACTTATGAAATCTCACAATATTTCATTACTCTGTTACGAAATCTCACTAGAATTCACAAAAAATTTGCGGTATTTTCATATGCTGATATCATATTGACATTTAAAAATGCGGTATCGATTTATTTTACTCATGAAATCTTGCAATATGTCCCCGTTCTGTTACGAAATCTCACGAGAATTCACAAAATACCACGAGATTTTTGAACAGAACGGTGAAATCTCCCAAGATTTTGTAAGTGAAATAAATCGAAACTGCATTTTTAAATATAAATTTGATATAGGCATATGAAAATATTGCAATATTTTGGTGTATTGATATTTTTACCACTCCTAAAAGTGGACCTAAAAGTGTCTGCTATTTGCAATGACTGCTTATTTTTTTCAGCTTTAACATTAGTACCTATATCAGTTATCAGCCACATGATTTTTAAGTATCGGCATATCGGATATCAGCCAAAATTCCAATATTTTGCATCCATACCTGAAACAGATTTGATCATAAATATCAAATAACTCAAAAATTCTGCTGTTGCAAAAAAAAACCCTCAATAATTCTCTTTTTAATGTTTTTCCTTAAATTAACTTAAACGGTAAATGCATTCACGTCATTATTGATCAGTTGTGAGTCGCCCTCAACGTCTCACCCTGTTTGTTTTCTGTGCAGCTTTTACGCCCAGTTAACAGTAATGAAGCAGAAAACTGTGGTCAGTAAAAACAACTCATAAACTCCTTAAAAGCAAATTAAGCAAACAGCTCCAGCTCATAAAACCAACAGGAAGCAGAACTGCACTTAAATCTGGGAAACCACGGTAGTCATGAATAAATAAATGTAAATGATGCCAATAAATTATATTAAAATACAGCAAATTTATTTGTGTAATTATCAATTTATAGATTGCTTTTGATTTTCTTGTTTAAAATTTAAACTGCATCTATGTAACTTGATGTGAAAAGTAATAATTATTTACGTTGCCAATTAAATAATTTAATTTCAATTCCTTTGTAATTTATTATTTATTCATTCATATATGTTTTCTTCCATTTTTTTATTCGGGAATTTTATTTTAAAAAATTCTAATATATATATATGTATATATATACATATATATATGTATAAATATATTCTACTTTCATGTCTGAATGTATCTATAATTTTTCTATTGATAAACTTTTTTTTTATTTGTATGTACTTTTTTTTTATTTGGGAATTTTATTTAATTTTACTATACATATTATATAAATATATACATATATAGATATATATAGATATAGATAGATAGACAGACAGACAGACAGACAGACACACACACACACACACACAGTATGTATATTTTATTTATTCTATTTTTATTTTTTCGATTTATAAACATATTTATTGGCTTTTTTTAACCCCTTCATATATTTTTTTATATTGGATTGTGGCAGCTTTGGTGTTCCGTACCGTTTACCGTTTTGGTTTCTGGTTTCCCTGCAGGAGCCCCACAGCAGTGACACCACTGATTTCTTTATGAATGGACTCAGCTCTGGACCTTCTGCCTCCACCACATTGTGGTCCTGCAACCCTCTCCACCAGCTGAACCAGAACCCGTTCCCTCTGGTCCACAGTGGGTCCTCCAGGAGCCTGAACCAGAACCAGAGCAGCGACACTCAGCGCCAGAACATCTACGAAAACTTCATGCAGGAGCTGGAAACGGGCTGCAGCGGCACGCTGGAGCGGACCGAGCCGTCGGAGGGAGACGGAGAGGAAGACGAGGGAGAGGAGGAGATGGACGGGGAGGTGGAGATGGGAGGAGGAGTGGAGGAGGTGGATGTATTGTTTGAGAAGGAGCAGGGTGTGGTGCGAAGGGCAGGCTGGCTCTCCTTCAAGGCCCTCATCACCGTCAACAAGGACAGGAGGCTGGAGCTCGTTGCCCGTCGCAGGTGGAGGCACTTCTGGGTGACGCTGAAGGGTGAGTCCCTCCAGGAGGACACTAACACCCGGAAAACTCTGATTCAGTCATCTCATATTCAGCTTTCACACCCCGAAAACTCTGATTCAGTCATCTCGTATTCAGCTTTCACACCCGGAAAACTCTGATTCAGTCATCTCATATTCAGCTTTCACACCCGGAAAACTCTGATTCAGTCATCTCATATTCAGCTTTCACACCCGGAAAACTCTGATTGAGTCATCTCATATTCAGCTTTCACACCCGGAAAACTCTGATTCAGTCATCTCGTATTCAGCTTTCACACCCGGAAAACTCTGATTCAGTCATCTCGTATTCAGCTTTCACACCCGGAAAACTCTGATTCAGTCATCTCGTATTCAGCTTTCACACCCGGAAAACTCTGATTCAGTCATCTCATATTCAGCTTTCACACTGGAAAACTCTGATTCAGTCATCTCGTATTCAGCTTTCACACTGGAAAACTCTGATTCAGTCATCTCGTATTCAGCTTTCACACCCGGAAAACTCTGATTCAGTCATCTCGTATTCAGCTTTCACACCCGGAAAACTCTGATTCAGTCATCTCATATTCAGCTTTCACACCCGGAAAACTCTGATTCTGTCATCTCATATTCAGCTTTCACACCCGGAAAACTCTGATTCAGTCATCTCGTATTCAGCTTTCACACCCGGAAAACTCTGATTCAGTCATCTCGTATTCAGCTTTCACACCCGGAAAACTCTGATTCAGTCATCTCATATTCAGCTTTCACACCCGGAAAACTCTGATTCTGTCATCTCATATTCAGCTTTCACACCCGGAAAACTCTGATTCAGTCATCTCGTATTCAGCTTTCACACCCGGAAAACTCTGATTCAGTCATCTCATATTCAGCTTTCACACCTGGAAAACTCTGATTATTTCCTCTCGTTTTCAGCTTTCACACCCGGAAAACTCTGATTCAGTCATCTCATATTCAGCTTTCACACCTGGAAAACTCTGATTATTTCCTCTCGTATTCAGCTTTCACACCCGGAAAACTCTGATTCAGTCATCTCGTGTTCAGCTTTCACACCCGGAAAACTCTGATTCAGTCATCTCGTATTCAGCTTTCACACCCGGAAAACTCTGATTCAGTCATCTCGTATTCAGCTTTCACACCCGGAAAACTCTGATTCAGTCATCTCGTATTCAGCTTTCACACCCGGAAAACTCTGATTCTGTCATCTCATATTCAGCTTTCACACCCAGAAAACTCTGATTCAGTCATCTCGTATTCAGCTTTCACACCCGGAAAACTCTGATTCAGTCATCTCGTATTCAGCTTTCACACCTGGAAAACTCTGAGTCAGTCATCTCGTATTCAGCTTTCACACCCGGAAAACTCTGATTCAGTCATCTCATATTCAGCTCTCACACCCGGAAAACTCTGATTCAGTCATCTCATATTCAGCTCTCACACCCGGAAAACTCTGATTCAGCCATCTCGTATTCAGCTTTCACACCCGGAAAACTCTGATTCAGTCATCTCGTATTCAGCTTTCACACCCGGAAAACTCTGATTCAGTCATCTCGTATTCAGCTTTCACACCCGGAAAACTCTGATTCAGTCATCTCGTATTCAGCTTTCACACCCGGAAAACTCTGATTCAGTCATCTCATATTCAGCTTTCACACCCAGAAAACTCTGATTCAGTCATCTCGTATTCAGCTTTCACACCCGGAAAACTCTGATTCAGTCATCTCATGTTCAGCTTTCACTCCCGGGAAAACTCTGATTCAGTCATCTCGTATTCAGCTTTCACACCCGGAAAACTCCGATTCAGTCATCTCGTATTCAGCTTTCACACCTGGAAAACTCTGATTCAGTCATCTCATATTCAGCTTTCACACCCGGAAAACTCCGATTCAGTCATCTCGTATTCAGCTTTCACACCTGGAAAACTCTGAGTCAGTCATCTCGTATTCAGCTTTCACACCTGGAAAACTCTGAGTCAGTCATCTCATATTCAGCTTTCACACCTGGAAAACTCTGATTCAGTGAGCTCGTATTCAGCTTTCACACCCGGAAAACTCTGATTCAGTCATCTCATATTCAGCTTTCACACCCGTAAAACTCTGATTAAGTCATCTCGCATTCAGCCTTCACACCCGGAAAACTCTGATTAAGTCATCTCGTACTCAGCTTTCACACCCGGAAAACTCTGATTCAGTCATCTCGTATTCAGCTTTCACACCCGGAAAACTCTGATTCAGTCATCTCGTACTCAGCTTTCACACCCGGAAAACTCTGATTCAGTCATCTCATATTCAGCTTTCACACCCGGAAAACTCTGATTCAGTCATCTCGTATTCAGCTCTCACACCCGGAAAACTCTGATTCAGTCATCTCATATTCAGCTCTCACACCCGGAAAACTGTGATTCAGTCATCTCGTATTCAGCTTTCACACCCGGAAAACTCTGATTCAGTCATCTCGTATTCAGCTTTCACACCCGGAAAACTCTGATTGAGTCATCTCGTATTCAGCTTTCACACCCGGAAAACTCTGATTCAGTCATCTCGTATTCAGCTTTCACACCCGGAAAACTCTGATTCAGTCATCTCATGTTCAGCTTTCACACCCGGGAAAACTCTGATTCAGTCATCTCATATTCAGCTTTCACTCCCCGGAAAACTCTGATTCAATCATCTCGTATTCAGCTTTCACACCCGGAAAACTCTGATTCAGTCATCTCATATTCAGCTTTCACACCCGGAAAACTGATTCAGTCATCTCGTATTCAGCTTTCACACCCAGAAAACTCTGATTCAGTCATCTCGTGTTCAGCTTTCACACCCGGAAAACTCTGATTCAGTCATCTCGTATTCAGCTTTCACAGATGAGTTTGATTTAAAGGGGAAGTCTGTCCGTGGCAACGCGCATCACCTGGTGATGAACAAATGTTGCAGTTGAAAAGTTGTTAAATCTGTAGCACGTTTTAGAACTAAAACTTTAGATCTATCTATCTGCATATATATATATATATATATATATATACAGTATATATATATATATATATATATATATACACACACATATATTTTTCATTATATAAATCAAATTCAGTATCTGCCCCAAATATCATCAGGTTGTATCGGCTGAGGATGATGAGAAAATATTGGTATATATAAAAACAAATCTGTATTGATCCCTAGAGTAAAGTAAATAACTCATGATGTCATCCGTCAGGCTGCACTCTGCTGTTCTACGAGACGTTCGGACGGGGCGGCGCCGAGCAGGAGCTGTCGCCCCGCTACGCCCTGCTGGCCGATGACAGCATCGTCCAGGCCGTCCCCGAGCACCCGAAGAGGGAGCACGTCTTCTGTCTGAGCAACTCGTACGGAGACGTCTACCTGCTCCAGGTGAGAGAGCTGCTCTGCCGGAGCGTCCCTGAAGGCACCACGGCTGTGATAGTTCTGGCATCACTCAGAGATTTTTAGGAACTTTTCTTGTCCTGTAATTGTTGACTACATCTCTCTGATGGGGGCGTGGCTTCCCACCACAAACAAGCGCTCTCCCTCATGAGGCATTTTAGGACTTTCTCTGCATCTGTAATTGGCAACACTTCCTCTGTGTGGCTCTGCAGAAAGCAGGATTTCAGGGGTCAGAGGTCACCGTGCTCTAAAAATAGCTGACTGACTTCCTGAGTCCTGGAAGGCGGCGATGACCTCTGATTTAACTAGAGAGCATTTATCTCTGATCGTCCTCCGACTTTACGAGCTCGGGGAGTTCTTCTGCTCAGAGTAACTCTCACTGCTCTCAGCGAGAGTGTTTACACACAAATCACTGAGGAGGAGGAGGGGGAGGAAGGACCCATACGGCGGTGTGGAGGAGCTCCTGTCAGCTGGAGGTGGGGGGGGGGGGGGGGTTAATGGAAGTCACAACACAGCAAATTACTGCAACAAATGCTCCTGTTTACGCCGACACAGAGCGAATAAATCCTGCTGAACAGAAGCTGAAAAACACGTTTGTCCTGCTGGTGTCATTACTGACCGTAAAACGTTCAGCTAACTCCGGTCAGAGTCCAGAACCTGTAATCCCAGTCAGCATCAGAACCTTTAATCCGAGTCAGCATCAGAACCTTTAATCCCAGCCAGCATCAGAACCTTTAATCCCAGTCAGCATCAGAACCTTTAATCCCAGTCAGCATCTAGAACTTTTAATCCCAGTCAGCATCTAGAACCTTTAATCCCAGTCAGCATCAGAACCTTTAATCCCAGTCAGCATCTAGAACCTTTAATCCCAGTCAGCATCTAGAACTTTTAATCCCAGTCAGCATCTAGAACCTTTAATCCCAGTCAGCATCAAAACCTTTAATCTCAGTCAGCATCTAGAACCTTTAATCCCAGTCAGCATCTAGAACTTTTAATCCCAGTCAGCATCTAGAACCTTTAATCCCAGTCAGCATCAAAACCTTTAATCTCAGAATCCAGAACCTTTAATCCCAGTCAGCATCTATAACCTTTAATCCCAGTCAGCATCAGAACCTTTAATCCCAGTCACAATCTAGAACCTTTAATCCCAGTCAGCATCAGAACCTTTAATCCCAGTCAGCATCAGAACCTTTAATCCCAGTCACAATCTAGAACTTTTAATCCCAGTCAGCATCAGAACCTTTAATCTCAGAATCCAGAACCTTTAATCCCAGTCAGCATCTAGAACTTTTAATCCGAGTCAGCATCTAGAACCTTTAATCCCAGTCAGCATCTAGAACTTTTAATCCCAGTCAGCATCTAGAACCTTTAATCCCAGTCAGCATCTAGAACTTTTAATCCCAGTCAGCATCTAGAACCTTTAATCCCAGTCAGCATCCAGAACCTTTAATCCCAGTCAAAATCTAGAACCTGTAATCCCTCAGAATCCAGAACCTTTAATCCCAGTCAGCATCAGAACCTTTAATCCCAGTCAGCATCTAGAACCTTTAATCCCAGTCAGCATCAGAACCTTTAATCTCAGAATCCAGAACCTTTAATCCCAGTCAGCATCTAGAACCTTTAATCCCAGTCAGCATCTAAAACCTTTAATCCCAGTCATCATCAGAACCTTTAATCCCATTTTAGCATCTAGAACTTTTAATCCCAGTCAGCATCTAGAACCTTTAATCTCAGAATCCAGAACCTTCAATCCCAGTCAGCATCTAGAACCTTTAATCCCAGTCAGCATCAGAACCTTTAATCCCAGTCAGCATCTAGAACCTTTAATCCCAGTCAGCATCTAGAACCTTTAATCCCAGTCAGCATCAGAACCTTTAATCCCAGTCAGCATCTAGAACTTTTAATCCCAGTCAGCATCTAGAACCTTTAATCTCAGAATCAGAACCTGTAATCCCAGTCAGCATCTAGAACCTTTAATCCCAGTCACAATCTAGAACCTTTAATCCCAGTCAGCATCAGAACCTTTAATCCCAGTCAGCATCAGAACCTTTAATCCCAGTCAGCATCTAGAACTTTTAATCCCAGTCAGCATCTAGAACCTTTAATCTCAGAATCCAGAACCTTTAATCCCACACCTGAACTAAAGACCTGATCTGGCTGTCTCTGACCCGTCCAGGCCACCAACCAGACGGACCTGGAGAACTGGGTGACGGCCATCCACTCGGCGAGCGCCTCCCTGCTGGCTCGCCGTCAGGGGAAGGAGGACACGCCGCGGCTGCTGCGCTGCCAGACGCGCTCGCTGCTGCACAAGATCGACATGGACGGGAAGATGAAGAAGATGGCCGAGCTGCAGCTGTCCGTCA
Organism: Atherinomorus stipes; assembly: GCA_023101725.1. Lineage (NCBI taxonomy): Eukaryota > Metazoa > Chordata > Actinopteri > Atheriniformes > Atherinidae > Atherinomorus > Atherinomorus stipes. The sequence continues at coordinate 32,367 of JALJCO010014091.1, forward strand.
TCAGGGAGCCCAAGAACCGCAAGGCGGTGGAGAACCAGGTCAGGATCTGGGAAGTCTGGTAATCCTTTTCCTGTTTTTCTGGTTTTATTTCCGACCACTGTGAGCGGTTCTAACGGGGTCCAAGCCTCCCAGCGGACCGCCGCCCCTGGACACATTCATTCGCTCAGAAACCCCCCCCCCGCTTTGTCCAGTCGTAACCACGTTCTCGGAATCTGCTCGGAGTATCTTTCGGTTTTAACATGTCAACCTCCAGGATGTTCTCCAGCTGTGTGGCAGAAAAATGTCCGACCTCACGTGGAGTCGACCAGATGTGCAGGCGATGATGTCATCAGCCTGAGACAGCAGAAACAGACGAGGTGTTAAAGTGACATCAGGAGAAAACGGCAGCGTCAGGGCCGGGCTGGGAAGGGTTAACGGTGTCAGAACCCAGAGCTGACTGGGACTCTGTCCCACAAACCGGATCCGGACGGGTGGATTTACTCTGAGAGTGTTCATGGGTGTTTCTGTGCCCCCAGATCCAGCAGTGGGAGCAGAACCTGGAGAAACTGAACCTGGATCTGTTCCGGCTCAGGTGTTACCTGTCCAGCCTGCAGGGCAGCGAGCTTCCCAACCCCAAGAGCCTCCTGGCCGTGGCCAGCCGGCCCTCCAAGAGCATGCTGGGACGTCTGGGCGTCTTCTCCGTGTCCTCCTTCCACGCTCTGGTAAGAAGCTTTGCTCCGTCAGACATGCGAGGACGGAGCCGGACTCTTCACCTCCCTCTCTGACGTACCTGCCTGCAGGTGTGCAGCCGGGAGGAGGCGGGGGTGTGGCGGCGCTGCCGGTCGCTGTCGGGGGGGAGCGGCCGGAGGAGAGGCCTGCCGTCGTCTCTGAAGGTCCTGAACGGGCTGAACCGGTGCAGGCGAGACGGAAAACACGCTGATCTCCAGGTAATAGACCGCACCGCTCACTGCACTGCAAAATTCAGCGGTGAAGTTGAGAAGAATCAAACTAAAATCAAGGAAAATTATCGTCCATGCAGGAAGATAATTACTCTTAGTAAGATTTCTTGAAATAAGAAAAAATATGGAGACTGTAGACAGGGAGAAATATCTTTAAACAAGTTATAAAAACTAAGTTCAAGCCCCTCATTTAGTGAAAAATCCCTCAAAACTAGTCTGTAATGCTTCCTTTGAGTGTTCTTTCTCATTAAAGTGAAAAGAAATCTTAAAATAATATCATTTTTATCAGATTATCTAAAAAAACCTTTCTTGTAAGCAGCATGTGTGACGGAGCAGCACGTCACCCACCGACCTCCAAACCCGCATGAACCTGGATGAAGGTTGGTGAAGGTTCAGATTGGTCTGGATGACCTGGGGCTTGAACTCATGATTGTCTGACCTGCTCCACCACCCAGCTGCTGTTTCAGACCGTTAGATGTTCACCTCTGACATCACTGCTGGAAATCCTGCTTAGTTGTTCTGGTTTTAAGATCTTTTCTCTTAAAATGAGAAGCAGCAACACGAAAAATCAGCATCACCAGAAGAGTTTGAATGTTTATCACTTAAGAAGAAACTTGAAATGAGTTTTTAAGCTTGTTTTAAGCAAGTTTCCACTTGTCTAACATCTATATATTTGTGTTTGTATTTGTTGAACTGGTACAGGAGGTCTGAAAAAAGGTTTTACAGATAAAATTGGGAGTAAAAAGTGATCTGAAACAGTGCCTTAGTGACATAATTTACCTTAATATTTAGATAAAATGTCCAATATTAAGATTCACTCACTAAGTTAGAAATAAAAGACACTTTCTCTCAAAACTAGATTAATAATCTGACATATTCTGGTCTGGTCATGGATGATAATCTCACACTGAGACAGTTTTTGCTGAATATAAGAATCTCAGACTTGGTTAGCCTGTTTTTGCAGTGTGCAGAGCACGTCTCCTGCAGCTTGATCCAGACCCGTTCTCCGTGCCGTGACCCGTCTTTACGAGGCCCGTCTTCATGTTTTTCCCCGCTGGAGTCTCCCAGCTGAAGTTCCCATCATCCTTGGCTCCCCCCCCTGATAAACAGCCAGTTATTTTAAGGATCATGAGAGCCTGTGGTTTGGAGAGCGGGGGATAAATCTGTCTGCAGCTGAGCGTTTGCTTTGGCTCAGATTCTGTCCAAACACTGCGACACGTGCTCGCTGTTTACTCTGAGACCGAGAGACGGTCCGCTTTCACAGAACCAGCCGCGGGTTCGGTACCTGCAGACCAAACGCCAGGGTTCAACGGAAAACTGACCAATCAGGTGCTCAGATTTCATTTTTATATTCATATTTTCACTTGAATCTATCTTTTTCTGTGGTGCACAGCAAAGTTATGCACTAGGGCTGGGAAAAAATATCGATCCACTGAAATATCGCAATATTTTCAAATGCAGATTTCATATAGATATTTAAAAATGTGATTTTGATCTATTTTACCAATGAAATCTCGCGAGATTTCACGAAAACCTGCAAGATTTCGTGACTGAACAACGAAATCTCTCGAGATTTCATAAGTAAAAGAGATTGAGACTACATTTTTAATTATCAATATATCAGCATATGAAAATATCGCAATATTTCACTGTATCGATATTTTTTCCAAGCCCTACTCTGCACTGCAAAAAACTCAAATCTTACCAAGTTTACTTTTCTAATTTCCAGTCAAAATATCTAATCACACTTAAAATAAGACAAAATTGTGATGAGATATTTTGACTAGAAAACTGACCAATCAGGAGCTCAGAATAATTTTTATATTAATATTTTCACTTGAATCTATCTTTTCTGTGGTGCACAGAAAAGATATGCACCATCTCTGCGCGAGGGCTGGGAAAAAGTATCGATACACTGAAATATCGCAATATTTTCAAAGGGAGAATGAAAATAGATAATTAAAAAAGCGATATTGATCTAATTCACCAAAAAAAATCTCAGGAGATTTCGGGACAGAAAAAAAAAATCTCTTGAGATTTTATAAAAAAAAAAAAGGGAAAGATTTTAAATTATAAAATAATAAGAAAATGAAAAAATAGAATATTGATATTTTACAGAATTTTTATATATTCCTAACCCGCAACAGAAAAAAAATAAAATCTAAATAATTTTAAATTTTAAATTCCAAATAAAAGACAAAATATAAAATAAACAAAAAAAAAGAGAAAATTGAGAAGAGATATATAGAACAGAAAACAGAGGAGATTGAGAATAAATAATAATAATTATATTTATTTATCTATTACCTATTGGGGAAAAAAACCGGGGATATGCAGATTTCATATAGATATTTGAAAATGCGATATTGATCTATTTTACCGTAAGATAACAGTGAAAGCTCACGAGATTTCACGAAAACCTGCAAGATTTCGTGACTGAACAATGAAATCTCTCAAGATTTCATAAGTAAAATAGATCACTGATACATGTTTGATAATCAATATATCAGCATATGAAAATATCGCAATATTTCAGTGTATCGATATTTTTTCCCAGCCCTACTCTGCACTGCAAAAAACTCAAACACTACCAAGTTTACTTTTCTAATTTCCAGTCAAAATATCTAATCACACTTAAAATAAGACAAAATTGTGATACTTGGTCAGATGTGAGTTTTTTGCAGTGTAGAACATGTTAAAGAGCCTCATTCTGTTTTTCTGTTGTTTCAAAGGGACCAAGAAAAGAAATCTGTGACTATTGAAGCCTCATCTAACTTCCAACATCTTGTTTTTATGAGACTCAGTCTCATGATGATGATGATGATGCTGGAAGTTGGCGAGAAGCAGAGCTGACTCAGACGTTTTAACTCTGAAGGACATGTGGAGATGATTGCTGCAGGAAACACGGACGCTGTGATCTAACAGACCCACATGACAGTTACCGGACCTCCACCTCCTCCACCTCCTCCACCTCCTCCACCGCCGCACGCCCGGCCGGGAGCTCCTTCCTGGAAAAGGCAGCTTTCCTTCCACAGAACAAAGGCTCTTCCCGGATAGACGTTCGCGTAAACACCAACACCGTTTTCTCAGTTAAACATGACTGATCTCAGACTGCTGCCATGGCAACCAGCATCGCGTCACCAAACTGTCCGTCCATCACGATTCTGCTGCTTTAACCCTCCAAACTCCCGCTTTTCCATCTATTTCTCCCACAGATCAGCTGATACGCTGCAAAATTCAGTCTGTGTACGAGCCACAAAATAAAAACTGATTGGTTTATTTCCAGCAAACAAAACAAAATACGTTCTATCTGAGTAAACGTGCAACTTCCTTTCAAAAAAGGTAATAGAAGGAGAAAAAATCATTTCAAGAAAAGAAGATTTTACAGTTTCTCTTGCTCGAAAAGCAGCAGGATGAAGTTTCCACTTCTAGTCCTGCAAACTTTTACTCACTACAGTCTGTTCTCATTAAACATTTATCACAGCGTATTTGTCTTCAAGACATCTAAATAACTACAAAGAAGAAATAAGAGAGAAGAAGCCCCTCCACATAAATATAACACCTGCCCACATACACATATTTGCATATTTACTCATCCTGCTGTGCACTTTACATATTCTACATCCACCCTGTCTGACATGCACACGTCTCTGTTAGCATCCATCCGTACTGCAGTCATGTATACCGATATACATACACCTGCATTCACATAGGGATGCACGATACAATCGGCCCCTTATCGGTATCGGCCCATATCGGCCTTAAAACTGAGTATCAGACGTCAGCCTCCCCACCGATATTTAACCGATATTTAACCTGTCAGCTCGCTGTTTCTAAAGTCTGAAAAAAAAAACTTCTTCAAAAACTTCTTTTTTACAGACTTTGAAATTTCTTAAGACTAGGGGTGGGGAAAAAATATTGATACACTGAAATATCACGATATTTTCATATGCTGATATCATATTGACATTTAAAAACACGGTATCGATCTATTTTACCAACAAAATCGAACGATACTTTATTGCTCTGTTAGGAAATCTCACGAGATTTCATGAAATATCGTGAGATTTTGTAACAGAACAATGAAATCTTGCAAGATTTTTTAAGCGAAAAAGATTGATAGCGTGTTTTTAAATATTGATTTGATATTGGCATATAAAAAAATATTGCAAAATTCCAAAGTATCGATATTTTTCCCACCCTTATTTTCTCGAAAGTGTCCGAAACTAATAACAAAACTGCTATTTGCAATGACTGCTTATTTTTTTCAGCTTTAATATCGGTATCAATATCAGTTATTGGCCACATGAGTTTTCAAAATATCGGCATTTAGTATATCGGATAAAATTCCAATATTGTGCATCCCTAATTGGTAAGTTCACGTGTTGACTTTGCGTGTGGACGTTGCTTGGTTTCATCTTGAAGCTTATTCCATCATTTAACTCCGTACACTGGGATGCAAATACTTTTCATGGTTGTTCTTACTCTTAAAATGTTCATATTCAGTTTTCTCCTAAGATAATATCCCCCATCTCGATGACAAACATCTGTTGTAAAGTGTCCGGTAGTAAATGGTTACTTACTTTAAACATTGATATTGCTGTTTGTAATTCCACCAAAAATATCAAACTTAAAAGTTCTTAACTTCAAGAAAAGTATGTTGGTATCGTCACGATATCCCACGTTACGAATGTATAATGGTGGCAAAGACATTTTGTAAGTATTTTCCACAATAATTCAGATATGGCAAAATTATTGAACAGTAAAGAAGATAAAGTGATTTTTTTTGGCCAAGGCATATTTAGATTTACCTAATACTGAAATGTTTTTTGCTATTTTTGTTTGTATATATTTAATGTGTGACTTCCAGCAGATCCTGTGGTTAATAATCACCAAGAAATTTGTATTCATAAACTCTATAATAACACCATCTATGTCCACGAATACTTCAGCAGTTAAACTATAATTGCCAAATAACATAATTTTAGTTTTTATTTAGATTCATGGATAATTTATTCCAATCAAACCATCTTTTTAAGTTAATTTCCAACAAAATTTTTCCCAAAACCTCCTTCAATCTTTCCCCAGTGCAAATAACATTTGTATCATCAGCAAATAAAACCAACTTTCCAGATATCATTTATGTGCGGGATGAACAGTTTCGGTCCCAAAACTGAGCCCTGAGGGACTCCACAAGCAATGTCCAAACACTCAGACTTAACCTCACTGATTGCCACGTATTATTTCCTTTCTTTTTTTTTGCTCATTATAAGCAAAAAAAATCTTGGCTACTCTTAAAATATGTTTTTAAAAAAAGGTTTTGTTTTGTTTTTTGCTTGTAATAAGCAAAAAAAAATTCTGCCAATAGAACAAGCAAAATTTTCTTGATAAGATTTCTTAAAATAAGATGCATTGCCTTAAAGAAAGTTCTTATATCTCACTGAAATGTTTCTCTTCAGGTGATTTTGTCTTATTTTGAGTGATGAGTGACTAGAAATTGGAAAAATATATTTGGTAAGATTTGCATTTTTGCAGAAATAAAAGACATTTACTCTCAAAACTAGATGAATAATCTTACACACTCTAGTTTGGTCAAGTAGATAACTCTCAAGTTGAGATCAATCAGACAGTTTTTGCTGAATTTAAGACTTTCAGACTTGGTCAGATGACTTTTTGCGGTGTATTTGGCTGGAATGATCGCAGTCAGAGTCATTTTCCTGAAAACGAGAAGACGCAGCCGTTGTTCACCTGCTGGAAACACCTGAGCGTCGCTGGAAGCGTCAGGTCGGTCTCAGCTTCATCACGGCCGGACCGAAGGTTTCTGAGGGTGCAGGTCCTGGATTCTGGACCAGCTGTTCCCAAATTCTTCATCAGGGATGCAGAAGTCGCAAATACAGAACAAAAGAGTCGGGACAGAAAGGAGTCGGTGTTTGTTTAGCTGCAGGGAGCAGCCTGCTGGTGTGGAGAGGAGGAGGTGGGAGGAGGTGGGAGGAGGTGGTCCAGGATTAAAAGCTTCGAGGGTCTTTTATTCTTCCTCCAGTCTTTGTCCCTGAATGTTAATCCTCCACAGAGGCAGAGATGACCTCCACCCGCTTCCCGCTGCCTCTCTTTAACCTCCTTCCACCTCCTCCTGTGTCTCCTTTCACTCCTGCTGCTTCTCCTCTTTGCTCATCACATCAGTTTTTTTCTTCAGTCAGAATCAATTTATTAATTTCAGTCGTGTAGTTTTCTCATTCTGATCCGTCTCTCTGCCGTTGTTGTTGCAGAAAGTGTTGAATTAAACTATAAAATCTTCCTCTCTGTGTTTCCTGCAGGATCAGGACTGCGAGTCCAAACAGAGGGAGGTGGCGCCCTCTGCAGGCCACGCCCCCATCCTGCAGGTGAGCCGGCCGTTTCACCGCAAAAACTCATCACAAAATATCACATCACACTCAAAACAAGACAAAATCATATAAAGAGAAACATTTCAGTGAGATATAGGAACTTATTTTAAGTAAAATGCATTATTCTTATCAAGAAAATTTTGCTTGTGCTAATGGCAGATTTATTTTATTATTTTTTTGCTTCCTACAAGCAAAAAAAACCCTTTTTACTTGTATTTTGTACAATTTTTAAAAAGTACAAGTTTTGTATAACTTTTTGTACTTGTATTTTGTATTCAATTTTTTTTTCTGTTAATAAGAAAAAAAACAGAAATTAGACAAATATACTTGGTAAGATTTTGACTTTTTGCAGTGTTTTTCTTTTTTATATCAAAAGAATTTCAAAATTACTTTTCATTGTATCCTTCATTGTATTAATTTGGGAGTCAAATGCAGTATCAGCCCCAAATATCAGTAGGTTGTGTTGGCCATCGGCTGGTAAAATACTGGTATTGGCCCTAAGAAATCTGTATCGGTGGATCCCTGCACTGAAGCGATTCTGCTTATTTTCATTCTACACGCTAAAATGAAACATGTTTTAGTTCTCAGGGCTGATCAATAACCGGAGGAAATGATCAGTTTTAGTCAAACGCAGCTTGTTTCATCCAGCATGATGTGTGGAAATGTGAAACCAGCATTTCTATTTTCTGTGAGATGCTGACTGTGGGATGTTGGTGTTTTCCAGCTGTGTGAGGAGCAGCAGCCTCCAGCCGTCGGCGTTCTCTCGCTGCAGGTCTGCAGACCCGATGCAGACCAGGACTTCGGTGAGGACACGTCTGATGAGTTTGCAGGTTATGAGACTCAGCTGGACGTTATGTCCAAACCTGTCTCTTCTTGTCCTCCTGCAGGCTTCGCGGTGACGGGTCACGTGGACGGAGCGGGCGAAAGTCACGTCTTCATCAGCGAGGTCGACCCGCTCGGACTTTCGGCCCGACAGGGTAAACAAATAAACTTAAACAGAGATTTCAGGTGAAGTTTGAGCAGTTGGTTCTCGGGATGGGCATATCGATACCCTGGAGTCGATACTTCGATACCAGCCAGACAAAATATCAGAATCCATACTTTTTTGAGTATCGTGATACCACTGCACAGATGCAACTTCTGTATGACATGATGGTGGTAGCCTATCCAGATTCTAGCTTCTGTATCACATGATGGTGGTAGCCTACAGATTCTAGCTTCTGTATCACATGATGGTGGGTAGCCTATCAGATTCTAGCTTCTGTATCACATGATGGTGGTAGCCTATCAGATTCTAGCTTCTGTATCACATGATGGTGGTAGCCTATCAGATTCTAGCTTCTGTTCACATGATGGGGAGTATTCACATGAGGTGGTAGCCTATCAGATTCTAGCTTCTGTGTCACATGATGGTGGTAGCCTATCAGATTCTAGCTTCTGTGTCACATGATGGTGGTAGCCTATCAGATTCTAGCTTCTGTGTCACATGATGGTGGTAGCCTATCAGATTCTAGCTTCTGTGTCACATGATGGTGGTAGCCTATCAGATTCTAGCTTCTGTGTCACATGATGGTGGTAGCCTATCAGATTCTAGCTTCTGTATCACATGATGGTGGTAGCCTATCAGATTCTAGCTTCTGTATCACATGATGGTGGTAGCCTATCAGATTCTAGCTTCTGTATCACATGATGGTGGTAGCCTATCAGATTCTAGCTTCTGTATCACATGATGGTGGTAGCCTATCAGATTCTAGCTTCTGTGTCACATGATGGTGGTAGCCTATCAGATTCTAGCTTCTGTGTGACATGATGGTGGTAGCCTATCAGATTCTAGCTTCTGTGTCACATGATGGTGGTAGCCTATCAGATTGTAGCTTCTGTATCACATGATGGTGGTAGCCTATCAGATTGTAGCTTCTGTATCACATGATGGTGGTAGCCTATCAGATTCTAGCTTCTGTATCACATGATGGTGGTAACCTATCAGATTCTAGCTTCTGTATCACATGATGGTGGTAGCCTATCAGATTCTAGCTTCTGTATCACATGATGGTGGTAGCCTATCAGATTCTAGCTTCTGTATGACATGATGGTGGTAGCCTATCAGATTCTAGCTTCTGTGTCACATGATGGTGGTAGCCTATCAGATTCTAGCTTCTGTATCACATGATGGTGGTAGCCTATCAGATTCTAGCTTCTGTATCACATGATGGTGGTAGCCTATCAGATTCTAGCTTCTGTGTCACATGATGGTGGTAGCCTATCAGATTCTAGCTTCTGTATCACATGATGGTGGTAGCCTATCAGATTCTAGCTTCTGTATCACATGATGATGGTAGCCTATCAGATTCTAGCTTCTGTATCACATGATGGTGGTAGCCTATCAGATTCTAGCTTCTGTGTTACATGATGGTGGTAGCCTATCAGATTCTAGCTTCTGTATCACATGATGGTGGTAGCCTATCAGATTCTAGCTTCTGTGTCACATGATGGTGGTAGCCTATCAGATTCTAGCTTCTGTGTCACATGATGGTGGTAGCCTATCAGATTCTAGCTTCTGTGTCACATGATGGTGGTAGCCTATCAGATTCTAGCTTCTGTATCACATGATGGTGGTAGCCTATCAGATTCTAGCTTCTGTGTCACATGATGGTGGTAGCCTATCAGATTCTAGCTTCTGTATCACATGATGGTGGTAGCCTATCAGATTCTAGCTTCTGCATCACATGATGGTGGTAGCCTATCAGATTCTAGCTTCTGTATCACATGATGGTGGTAGCCTATCAGATTCTAGCTTCTGTGTCACATGATGGTGGTAGCCTATCAGATTCTAGCTTCTGTATCACATGATGGTGGTAGCCTATCAGATTCTAGCTTCTGTATCACATGATGGTGGTAGCCTATCAGATGTCATGATGCTGCTACTGTTAGTGATGATGATGATGATGTTTTGGTAAATTTATATTACTTTTATATTTTATATTTGAACATTTTCTACTGAATAAATGTAAATAATCTGAACCTCTACTTAATTGTTTGATAATTGAACGAAGTTTTTAGTCATATTTTTGTTTTATTTACTCATCAATTTAATTTATTATTGCTTTAAAAGCATTTCTTTCTCAAGTTTTACTAATATCTAATATTTCTCTTGCATTCAAGATATGAATGCAAACTGTACAATCACGATTTTTTTTTAAAGGGTAAAAAGTATCGGTATCGATATCTGTATCAATGAAAAAATACCATAAACTACTGGTATCGTATCGACAGGAACAGTTTTGGTATCGCTTATCCCGAGTTGGTTCTCCAGCAGAGGCCTGTCAGGAAGATGATGTCATTGATGACATCATCAGATGACGTGACCTCTGCGTGTCTCCGTGTCCCATCAGGCCTCCGGGCCGGAGACGAGGTCCTGGCTGTAAACGGGGCAGCCGTGTCCAGACTGGACCTGGACCGCCTGCAGAGTCTGTTTGCGCACCAGAACCTGCAGCTGCTGCTGCGGAGGGACGAGTCGGTGGACCCGGGGGGGCCCGCCGGCGTCTGGCCCGACCTCAGCCTCCAGCCCCCCCACACCTGGACCACAGGTACGGTTCTGGCTCCTGATCAGGTTCCGCTTCAGACCAGAACTCGATCGGATCTCAGGAATCTGACGGATCTTAGTTTCTGTGACCTCACTTCCTGTGACATCACAGATTCACCGTTCATCGCTGACGCTGCCGAAGCTCCGCCCCCCGTTTTTAACGACTCCTGGATGCCGCCGGAGGAAGCTGAGTCACCTGAGCAGGTGAGGTGGAGTCTGTGTAGAGGGGGGGGGGTTCCCAAATTCTGTTTTTTTTTTTAATTGTTATTTGTTTGTTTGTTTTTTCCTCCTAAATGTAATTTACTGGGTCCTCATGTTTTATGTCGAATAATCATGTGGTGGATGTTTAAGATTTCAACATTTCATGAGGAATTTATCTTTTACTTTAAGATATATTTGTAAAATTATGACTCAGAAGATCATTCTGGCACCGCTGGTCGTCAAAATATCCATCACACTCAAAATAAGACAACATCAAAGAGAGGGGGGGGGGGTACTCAACACCATCTAAAGCTGTCGTGGTTGGTATAGAAATACAAAAATTAAGGCCGATCCGATAGATCGGATATGCCGATATTTTAAAACTTGTGGCCGATAACCGATATCGATATTAAAGCTGAAAAATGAATTATGTAATATTCATTCGTTGTGCGTAATTAGAAAAATACCTCAACTTGTGTTTTAAGTAGGGGTGGGAAAAAAACATAAATACCCTGAAATATCGCAATGTTTGTATATGTCGATATCATATTGATATTTTAAAATGTGGTATCGATGCATTTTACTAATGGAATCTTGCAAGATTTTAGCGTTATTAGATTTTGTTAGTAAAATACATCGATACTACGTTTTTAAACGTCTATATAATATCGCGATATTTCAGTGTATTGATATTTTTCCCACCCCTAATAACAACTCAAACTAAATGACAGTTGTTCAAACAAAACTTACAGGATATGTGCGTGATATCCCAGAACCACCTGGATTTTCTTCTCCCTGAGGGAAAAAAAAAAAAACAATATCCCAAAACAGGGATATTTAGTTATGTACACAGGTACACAGATGACCGTGCATAAACTTTTTCCAAGCTTGACATGAACATTTTTTTAAAGAAAAAACAACAAACAAATTAAGACAGATATAAATATTAGATAAAAATATTGATACACTGAAATATTGTGATATTTTCATATCCTGATTTCATATTGATATTTAAAAACGTGATATTGATCTATTTTACTAACAAATTTTCACAAGATTTCATCGTTGTCTTACGAGATTTCATAACAGAACGTCGAAATCTCGCGGGTTTTTGTGAACTCTCGGGAGATTTCGTAAAAAAACGATGAAATCTTGCGAGACTTTTAGTAAAATAGATAGATACCATGTTTTGAAATATCGATATATCGGCATATGAAAATATTGTGATATTTTTCTACCCCTACTGTAAATCTACTTCATATTATTAAATAACAAATAAAGTGTACATTTATTATGATATTGATAAAAACAGAAATGACTGGATCGGCCACATTCATCCGATATCAGATCCTGCTAATGTGTAAGTATCAGAGCCGATATCGGATCCAGGTATCGGTGCATTTTAGTTTTGCCAGTATTTCCCAGCGCTGTCGCAGCAGCGGAGTGGATGATGAGGAAACAGCCTCCTGAAGACTCTCCTGCAGAAATCCTTTCCCACAATCCTCCTGGACCCCCCCCCCCCTCGGCGTCACCTGACCGGCGGCCAGCCTGATAATCTGGCTTACGCCGTCAGGAGCGTTTGTGAATCAGACGGGATTAGAGGAGCCGGTAGATGTTGTTTGTCAGCGACTCCTCGTCGCCTCCTGGAAGCCGATCCCGGAGGAGACCCCTGACCCCGGCCCAGGCGGCCCCCGCCTCCTGCTCCCTCACCATGGGGGCTCTGTGCTGGGTGCTGCCGCTGGAGGAGGATGGGGAGATGCTGGAGGAGAACGAGGAGGAGGAGGAGAGAGGGGTCGGGCTGGTGGAGCAGATGCTGGAGCTGCTGGAGGAGGCGAGGAGCTGCGTGGGCTGCCAGCGACCCGCCGACGGCCTGGTTCTGATGGTAATCAGCTGATTTCCTCCATGTCTGAAGGGTCAGTAGCCGAGGATCCTCCTGGAGGTCTTCATCAAAGTCTTCCTCAGAGCCAGCAGCTCAGGATCTGGTCCAGACTTCAGCTTCTCCTCAGCCAGATCATTCATCTTTAATGAGAAGAGTTCAGTTTAATCATCGTGGAATCAGATTTCAGGATCACGTTTGATCCAGCAGAGCTGCAGAGAGCGAGGAGACGTGAGCCGCAGCAAACGCAGCGACCTTCATCACGTCCGGGGGGAAAATACGTCGCAGAAAAACCTGATGGTTTAAGCAGACGTGGTCGGAGTCGGCACCTGGAATTACACTCGGAGCTTCTTCTGTCTGCAGCCTGAAGCTCCACGTTTTACACGAAACATCCAGAACAGCCGTCAGTAACGAGCGCCGCCTCCTCCTCAGACGTTAAAATCCACAGTTTTCCGGCTCGTTTGTCACACAGACGTTGCATTTGGCTTTTTCTGCTTTTGTTTAACCTTTACGGAGGTTTTATGTCCTTATTTGGGTCAGTTCACTGCAAAAACAGTCTAACCGAGTCTTAGATTCTTATATTCAGTAAAAACTCTCAGTGTGAGATTATTATCCATGACCAGACCAGAATATGTCAGATTATTAAACTAGTTTTGAGAGAAGATGTCTTATATTTCTTACTTAGAAAGTGAATCTTAAAATTGGATATTTTATTTGCATATTAAGGTAAATTATTTCACTTAGACTCTGTTTCAGATCACTTTGTGTCTTTTACTCTCAATTTTAGCTGTAAAACTTGTTTTCAGACCTCCTGTACCAGTTCAGACACACAAGTTTCTGGTAATAAGAAAAAATATCTAGATGTTTGCAAGTGGAAACTTGCTTAAAACAAGCTGAAAAACTCTTTTTAAGTTTCTTCTTAAGTGATAAACATTCAAACTCGTCTGCTGATGCTGATTTTTCGTGTTGCTGCTTCTGATTTTAAGAGAAAAGATCTTAAACCAGAGCAACTAAGCAGGATTTCCAGCAGTGATGTCAGAGGTGAACATCTAACAGTCTGAAACAGCAGCTGGGTGGTGGAACAGGTCAGAACATCATGAGTTCAGGCCCCAGGTCATCCAGACCAACCTGAACCTTCACCAACCTTCATCCAGGTTCATGCGGGTTTGGAGGTTGGTGGGTGATGTGCTGCTCCGTCACACATGCTGCTTACAGGAAAGGATTTTTTTAGATCATCTGGATAAAAATTATCTTATTTTAAGATTTCTTTACTTTAAAATGAGAAAGAACACTCAAAGGAAGCATTACAGACTAATTTTTAAGGATTTTTCAGGAAATGAAGGACTTAAACTGAGTTTTTATAACTTGTTTAAAGATATTTCTCACCGTTTAGAGTCTCCATATTTCTTCTTATTTCAAGAAATCTTATCAAGAAAATTTGTCTTGTGCATTGGCAGATCTTTTTTTGCTTATTACAAGCAAAAAAAAGTCTTGGCCTCACTTAAACTAATTTTAAAAAGTTTTTTTTCTTGTAATAAGTAAATAAAATTCTCCCAAAAGAACAAACTAAATTTTCTTGATGAGATTTCTTGATCAGATGTATTGTCTTAAACCAAGTTCCTGCATCTCACTGAAATGTTTCTTTAGGTAACTTTGTCTTATTTTGAGTGTGATGAGATATTTTGACTAGAAATGAGAAAAATCTACTTGCTTTGAGTTTTTGCAGTGCAGGACGGAGGAATTTGTCCTGAAGGTGGAACAAGGATGAAAGGTTGGGTTAAGTCGACTAATCAGCCTGATCTCGCGGTTCTTAGGCCTGAGCTGAGATGCTGTTTGAGTTAAAGGTGTTCAGTAGTGGAGGCCGGATCGATACCAATATTGATGATACTGACGCCAACGTAGGTATCGATATTATCAATACTAGTGCAGTTATATTGATACTTTAATGTAAGGCTTAAAAACTATCAGAATCTTCATAAATGTTGAAGATAAAGTGGTTTCTGATGGATCCGGTTCTCTCACTAAAGCCCCGTTTCCACCAGCGGGTCTGGGTCTGGGTCTGGGTCGGGTCTGGGTCTGGGTCTGGGTCAGGTCGGGTCTGGGTCTGGGTCTGGGTCTGGGTTGGGTTGGGTTGGGTTGGGTCTGGATCTGGATCTGGATCTGGATCTGGGTCTGGGTCTGGGTTGGGTCTGAGTCTGGGTCTGGGTCTGGGTCTGGGTCGGGTTGGGTCTGGATCTGGATCTGGATCTGGGTCTGGGTTGGGTCTGAGTCTGGGTCTGGGTTGGGTCTGGATCTGGATCTGGATCTGGATCTGGGTCTGGGTTGGGTCTGAGTCTGGGTCTGGGTCTGGGTCAGGTCGGGTCTGGGTCGGGTCTGAGTCTGGGTCTGGGTCAGGTCGAGTCTGAGTCTGGGTCTGGGTTGGGTTGGGTCTGGATCTGGATCTGGGTCTGGGTCTGGATCTGGGTCTGGGTCTGGGTCTGGGTTGGGTCTGAGTCTGGGTCTGGGTCTGGGTCAGGTTGGGTCTGGATCTGGATCTGGGTCTGGGTCTGGGTCTGGGTCTGGATCTGGATCTGGATCTGGGTCTGGGTTGGGTCTGAGTCTGAGTCTGAGTCTGGGTCTGGGTCGGGTCTGAGTCTGGGTCTGGGTTGGGTTGGGTCTGGGTTGGGTCTGGATCTGGATCTGGGTCTGGGTCTGGGTCTGGGTTGGGTCTGAGTCTGGGTCTGGGTCTGGGTCTGGGTCGGGTCTGAGTCTGGGTCTGGGTTGGGTTGGGTCTGGATCTGGATCTGGATCTGGATCTGGATCTGGATCTGGGTCTGGGTCTGGGTTGGGTCTGAGTCTGAGTCTGGGTTGGGTCTGAGTCTGGGTCTGGGTTGGGTTGGGTCTGGATCTGGATCTGGATCTGGATCTGGGTCTGGGTTGGGTCTGAGTCTGAGTCTGGGTCTGGGTCAGGTCGGGTCTGGGTCGGGTCTGAGTCTGGGTCTGGGTTGGGTCTGAGTCTGGGTCTGGGTCTGGGTCAGGTCGGGTCTGGGTCTGGGTCGGGTCTGAGTCTGGGTCTGGGTCAGGTCGGGTCTGAGTCTGGGTCTGGGTTGAGTTGGGTCTGGATCTGGATCTGGATCTGGATCTGGGTCTGGGTCTGGGTTGGGTCTGAGTCTGGGTCTGGGTCTGGGTTGGGTCTGAGTCTGGGTCTGGGTCAGGTTGGGTCTGGATCTGGATCTGGGTCTGGGTCTGGGTCTGGATCTGGATCTGGATCTGGGTCTGGGTTGGGTCTGAGTCTGAGTCTGAGTCTGAGTCTGGGTCTTGGTCTGGATCGGGTCTGAGTCTGGGTCTGGGTTGGGTGGGTCTGGGTTGGGTCTGGGTCTGGATCTGGGTCTGGGTCTGGGTTGGGTCTGGGTCTGGGTCTGGGTTGGGTCTGGATCTGGATCTGGATCTGGGTCTGGGTCTGGGTTGGGTCTGAGTCTGAGTCTGGGTCTGGGTCTGGGTAGGTCGGGTCTGGGTCGGGTCTGAGTCTGGGTCTGGGTCGGGTCTGAGTCTGGGTCTGGGTTGGGTTGGGTTGGGTCTGGGTTGGGTCTGGATCTGGATCTGGATCTGGGTCTGGGTCTGGGTTGGGTCTGAGTCTGGGTCTGGGTCTGGGTCAGGTTGGGTCTGGATCTGGATCTGGGTCTGGGTCTGGGTCTGGGGGGTCTGGGTTGGGTCTGGGTCGGGTCTGGGTCTGGGTCGGGTCTGGGTCTGGGTCTGGGTTGGGTCTGGATCTGGATCTGGGTCTGGGTCTGGGTCTGGGTTGGGTCTGGATCTGGATCTGGGTCTGGGTCTGGGTCTGGGTTGGGTCTGGGTCGGGTCTGGGTCTGGGTCTGGGTCTGGGTCTGGGTCTGGATCTGGGTCTGGGTCTGGGTCTGGGTTGGGTCTGGATCTGGATCTGGGTCTGGGTCTGGGTCTGGGTCTGGGTCGGGTCTGGGTCTGGGTCTGGGTTGGGTCTGGGTCTGGGTCTGGGTCTGGGTCTGGGTCTGAGTCTGGGTCAGGTCGGGTCTGGGTCGGGTCTGGGTCGGGTCTGGGTCTGGGTTGGGTCTGGGTCTGGGTCTGGGTCTGGGTCTGGGTCTGGGTCTGGGTCTGGGTCTGGGTCTGGGTCTGGGTTGGGTCAGGTCGGGTCTGGGTCTGGGTCTAGGTCGGGTCTGGGTCTGGGTCTGGGTCGGGTCTGGGTCTGGGTCTGGGTCTGGGTCTGGGTCTGAGTCTGGGTCTGGGTCGGGTCTGGGTCTGGGTCTGGGTCTGGGTCTGGGTTGGGTCTGGGTCTGGGTCTGGATCTGGATCTGGGTCTGGGTCTGGGTCTGGGTCGGGTTGCTCCATGTTTTTTTGCGTCTCCACAGATAAAAACTGGGACAGGTACTAGGGATGCACGATATTGGAATTTAGGCCGATATCCAATATGCTGATATTTTAAAACTCATGTGGCCGATATCAATACCAATATTAAAGCTGAAAAATAAATTATGTAACATTCATTCCTTGTGCATAACTAGAAAAATACTTCAACTTGTGTTATAAGTGGGGGTGGGAAAAAACATTGATACACTGAAAACTTGCAATATCTTTATATGTCGATATTATATTGATATTTTAAAATGCGGTATCGATCCATTTTAGGAATGAAATCTTGCGAGATTTAATCATTTTGTTACGAAATCAAGTGCGATTTCGTTGGTGAAACAGGTCGATACCGCATTATTGAATGTCTATATAATATCAGCATATGAAAATATCGCGATATTTCAGTGTATCTATATTTCTCTCACCCCTAATAACAAGTCAAACAAAACAAAAAAAATACCCCAAAACAGGGGATATTTGGTTATTTACACAAATGATCGTGTATACATTCGGTTAACACAGAACATCCTAGAAGAAACTATCTTTGGAAGTTTTAAAGTCTGTAAAAAAGAAGTTTTTGAAGAAGAAGAAGAAGTTTTTGGGTTTTCTTTAGGACTTTAGAAACAGCGGCCTGATTGGTTAAATATCGGTTAAGTATTGGTCAGGTAGCAGATGTCCGATTTTCAGTTTTAGTGCCAATATAGGCCGATACAAGATATCTACATGCCAAATATCAGCTTCTCTCATTGAGATAATGCCAAATTCAGATTATTATGGTATGGATAATAATTTAGTTGTTTATACATTCATTAGTAAAAGCAAATAAATAGATAGTGTCTAAATTCCACAGAATAATCTCTTTGCATAAATCTGTTACTTTGTTAATTGGGCTGTCAAATTATCGGTATCGATACTGGTATTGACGATACTAGCCCTTTAATCACTTGGTATCAGATTGATGCCAAATCCAGGTAGGAATGCTTCCAAACAGTCAGAAATCACCAGCCTGCTCTGGTTGGTTCCAGAGGCCTAACAGGCTCCGCCCACCATTTCCACTCTTACCTCCTTGACCGTAAATTTCCAGAAAATGTTTGGCTGGACCCAAAGTTGTAAACGCCTCGAGCTCGTCTTCAGTTTCAGTGACCGGCTCTGAAATCTGATGGGGAACTTCTCTGGTTCCTGTGTTCTCCTCCTAGAACATGGAGCGGGTCTGCTCGCGGTATCAGACCTTCCCAGAAAGCCAAGCCCCGGACTCCGACGCCCCCAAGAACCCCTACTGCAGGGAGTCCGGTCTGCCGCCACCAAGCCCCGCCCACCTGAGCGTATGTCAGCGTCTGAGAAAAGTCATCCAGGAGCTGGTGGACACGGAGAAGTCCTACGTCAAGGTGAGAAGTCTGCAGGTGCAGTTGAAGGTCCAGGTGAACTTGAAGGTGCAGGTGCAGTTGAAGGTACAGGTGCAGTTGAAGGTGCAGATGCACTTCAAGGTGCAGGTGCAGTTGAAGGTGCAGGTGCAGTTCAAGGTGAATATATGCAGGTGCAGTTGAAGGTGCAGGTGCAGTTGAAGGTGCAGGTGCAGTTGAAGGTGCAGGTGCACTTCAAGGTGCAGGTGCAGTTGAAGGTGCAGGTGCAGGTGCACTTCAAGGTGCAGGTGCAGTTGAAGGTGCAGGTGCACTTCAAGGTGCAGGTGCAGTTGAAGGTGCAGGTGCAGGTGCAGTTCAAGGTGCAGGTGCAGTTGAAGGTGCAGGTGCACTTCAAGGTGCAGGTGCACTTCAAGGTGCAGGTGCAGTTGAAGGTGCAGGTGCAGTTCAAGGTGCAGGTGCAGTTCAAGGTGCAGGTGCAGTTAAAGGTGCAGGTGCAGGCACAGGTGCATATTCATGCAGGTGCAGTTCAAGGTGCAGGTGCAGTTGAAGGTGCAGTTGAAGGTGCAGGTGCAGTTGAAGGTGCAGTTGAAGGTGCAGGTGCAGTTGAAGGTGCAGGTGCAGTTGAAGGTGCAGTTGAAGGTGCAGGTGCAGTTGAAGGTGAATATATGCAGGTGCAGTTGAAGGTGCAGGTGCAGTTGAAGGTGCAGGTGCAGTTGAAGGTGCAGTTGAAGGTGCAGGTGCAGTTGAAGGTGCAGTTGAAGGTGCAGGTGCAGTTGAAGGTGCAGTTGAAGGTGCAGGTTCAGTTGAAGGTGCAGTTGAAGGTGCAGTTGAAGGTGCAGTTGAAGGTGCAGGTGCAGTTGAAGGTGCAGTTGAAGGTGCAGGTGCAGTTGAAGGTGCAGTTGAAGGTGCAGGTGCAGTTGAAGGTGCAGGTGCAGGTGCAGTTCAAGGTGCAGGTGCAGTTGAAGGTGCAGGTGCACTTCAAGGTGCAGGTGCAGTTGAAGGTGCAGGTGCAGGTGCACTTCAAGGTGCAGGTGCAGTTGAAGGTGCAGGTGCACTTCAAGGTGCAGGTGCACTTCAAGGTGCAGGTGCACTTCAAGGTGCAGGTGCAGTTGAAGGTGCAGGTGCAGTTCAAGGTGCAGGTGCAGTTGAAGGTGCAGGTGCAGTTGAAGGTGCAGGTGCAGTTGAAGTTGCAGGTGCAGTTAAAGGTGCAGGTGCAGGCACAGGTGCATATTCATGCAGGTGCAGTTCAAGGTGCAGGTGCAGTTGAAGGTGCAGTTGAAGGTGCAGGTGCAGTTGAAGGTGCAGTTGAAGGTGCAGGTGCAGGTGAAGGTGCAGTTGAAGGTGCAGGTGCAGTTGAAGGTGCAGTTGAAGGTGCAGGTGCAGTTGAAGGTGCAGTTGAATGTGCAGGTGCAGTTGAAGGTGCATATTCATGCAGGTGCATATTCATGCAGGTGCAGTTGAAGGTGCAGGTGCAGTTGAAGGTGCAGATGTATTTCCAACCACAATTAAAAAGCAATACTTTATTTCACTAAATTATCATTTTGTTAATTTTTATTTATTATTAGTTTGTTTAGTTTCTTGTTATTTGAATAAGTGTTTTCTGTCTAGTTTTCTTTAATTGGAGCGTATGAATAATATTGAGGACGAGTGATTAATGAAGAACTGCTTTTATAACCCCGTTCTGACCTGACCGGTGTGTTCCTCCGCGTCAGGATCTGATCTGCCTGTTCGACTTCTACCTGACGCCGCTGCAGAACGAGACGTTCCTCAGCAAAGACGAGGTGAGGACGGGACCGGAGGTGGACCGCTGACGTTAGGGAGGTTCTGGTGGCGGTGCTGAGTCTCCGTCTGGTCTCTCCTTCAGATGGAGGCGCTGTTCGGCAGCCTGCCCGAGATGTTGGACTTCCAGAGAGTTTTCCTGCAGACGCTGGAGGAGAGGATTGCCGCCTGTCCGAACTTCAGCAGCCTGGAAACTCCGGAGCAGTTCCAGGTGGGACTCCAGCAGCTGCTTCTGTTTTCCAGGATTCAACCCGCCATTTTTATCTGCTTTTATTTATTTTATTTCTGCAGTTAAAAATGTGTTTATTTAAAGGACAACTTTCTTTTTTTCCAACCTGGATCTTATTTCTAAGAGCTTATACGTGCATTTACTCACCGGTAAAGTTTCTGCATCACTTTGAGTCCTTCGGAAGGTATTACGTTGAGTCACCATTCAGCGGACATCCAGTATCATGGCAGAGACGGGACATTATCTACAGTAAAACTCCTTCATTTCATCAGTACTTTAAGAAGAATGAATGCCAGATTTAGCTTTCCGTTAGTTATCAGGGTTCTACACAGTTTTTGGGGCCGCGCGTTCACGATGCGCAGAAACACAATTAGAGAAACTCTGAACTCAAATGACAATAGTACTCATTCATTCCTTCATTCTACTTAAAGCATTGATTAAATCAATGAGTTTTACTGCAGATAATGTCTTATAGAGCAGCCCTTTTTCTCAACCTTTTTCATGATGAATCCAGCTTTCAGTCCAAACTGGTCCAGGTTCACATTTAACTCTGTATCAGTGTAATGATCATTTCTGGTTTATTTCTTTAATAACTAAAGCAAATCCAGCTGCTTTAACAGACTGAACCTGTAAAATGTGGCTGATAAACATGAATAACATCATATAAAATATATTCTGAGATGGTCACAAACACATTTATATCACAATATCGTATAATTTATGGAAGAAAATCAGACTCCTACAAGAACAAATCAGAATTAGGCTATAAACACAAAATCTTTTTTTTTTTTTCATTTCCCCTTAAGGGCTTTTTTTGCATAAGAATATTCACATACATACATATATACATAAACATACATTAATATTTATACGTTGTATGAAAAGAAAAAGAGAAAATCTTAAAAATAGTTTAAAAAAATAATAATCATAAAAAATCATTATAATAATTATAACAATTATACAGTAGTTGAGGAGGAAAAGATTTTATCCAAGATCTTTCCAATACTCCTTCATATATCTTAAAAAAAAAGAAAGAAAAAAAAAGAAAAAATGAGCCAAGTTTAAATTTCATGTCTGTAATTGTCATCTTTTATTCACAAAATCTACAACATTTTACTACAAAAAGAGGAACAACAGAAAAAACTGATGGAAACTGATTTTAAAAAAGAGATAAAATGCTGCAGTAATAGATCACATTGGAAATAAAAAAGGCTCAGTTTAAATAATCTGTAAAAACCTGGATTGTATTTGTTCAGACAGGAAATTAAAGCACAAAATTTCATTCAGCAATTTATTTATTTAAACTTTTCTTAAATTTTTTAAAGAACTTCCAAACATAACAGACATTTTCTGCATCAACAGCTGATTTTCTCTCTTTTTTCTTAAAAATTCTTTCTTTCCAACAAGTGTTAGATGTTTGTTTCTAGATGAAGCTGCAGATAGCATTAGCATTAACATTAGCGTTAGCGTTAGCATTAGCTGGTGCTCCATCCATCTTTTCATCTCTGCTTTATCTCCACTCTTTAATCCGTATTTAATAAACTGAAGTGGGTTTTTGTCTCTTTAGGGGCGGTTTGGGACCATTTCTGTCTCCATTATTTCGTTTTAATTCTTCTTTACAACATTAGCTACAGGCTAGCAGCTAGCTGAGTGTCTTCTGCTTGTTTGTTGAACTCTGACAAATTAGCGCCACCAGGTGGGGGGAGGCTACATTGCAACTCATCCAGTCATAAATACCAGTGGAAATATACGGTCCTTGCGGCCTCTAGGTTGCGCTGGAGGCCCGAGCGTGGGCCCCGCATGGTTAAGAACCACTGTTATATACTGACTGCCCCATCTCCGGTATTTTACTGGATGTACACTAAAGGGCGACTCAGCGTAATATCGTCCCAAGGACTCAGTGATGCAGAAACTTTACCGGTGAGTAAATGCACGTATAAACTCCTAGAAATAAGGTCCAGGTTGGAAAAAAAAAAAAAGAAAGTTATCCTTTAAAGTCGTATTTAAATTTCATTTGAACCATTTGTCATCGTTAATTATTCTTCCAGAAACTCCTCTTCTCGTTGGGCGGCTCGTTTCTTTACTACGCCGACCACTTCAAGCTCTACAGCGGCTTCTGTGCCAACCACATCAAGGTCCAGAAGGTTCTGGAGCGAGGTGGGTGGCGATCGGAGCCCAGAACAGCTGGTCCGAGGTCGTCTGGGCCGATGTGTAACCTTTAAACCGTCTCTGCCGCAGCCAAAACAGACGCAGCCTTCAAACACTTCCTGGAAGCCAGGAATCCGACCAATCAGCACTCGTCGTCTCTGGAGTCGTACCTGATCAAACCGGTTCAGAGAGTTCTGAAGTACCCGCTGCTGCTGAGAGAGCTGGTGTCCCTGACTGATGCGGAGAGCCCCGAACACACACACCTGACCGGTAACGCACACACACACACACGAGCAGAGGCTCCGCCCACATTCTCGGCTCCTCCCTCACTTCCTGTTCTGTCCTCTCAGAGGCGCTCCGAGCGATGGAGAAGGTGGCGAGTCACATCAACGAGATGCAGAAGATCTACGAGGACTACGGCTGCGTGTTCGACCAGCTGGCGGCGGAGCAGAGCGGAGCAGACAGACAGGTGCGCACGCACGCATGCACACATGCACACACGCATACACACGCATGCACACGCATGCATGCACACACGCATGCACACGCATGCATGCACACATGCACACACGCATGCACACGCACGAACACGCACACACACACACACACATGCATGCACACACGCATGCACGCACACGCATGCACACGCACGAACACGCACACACACACACGCATGCATGCACACGCACGCACGCACACACACGCATGCATGCACACGCACGCACGCACACACACGCACGCACACACACACACACACACACACATGCACACGCACACACACACGCAAACACATGCACACACGCATATGCACGCGCACACACATGCACACACGCATATGCACGCGCACGCACTTGCACACACGCATGCACACGCATGCATGCACACATGCACACACGCATGCACACACACGAACACGCACACACACACACGCATGCATGCACACGCACGCACACACACGCACGCATGCACACGCACACACACACACGCATGCATGCACACGCACACACACACACGCATGCACACGCACACACGCACGCACACACACACACACACACATGCACACGCACACACACACGCACACACACATGCACACACGCATACGCACGCGCACGCACACACGCACAAATCTTGACTAATCACTAATCTTGAGCCTCAAAATGGGGTTTGTACCCGTGGGGACCGGGAAAATGTCCCCACGAGGGCAAGACGTCCCCACGGTGATGGTAAAAATCCGGAACATGGTCCCCACAATGCTGCAAAAACGTGCCCACACACACACCCATATGCACACACACACATGCACACGCACACACACATACGCACACATGCACACACACACACACACGTTTGTTTTTCTATCCCTGTGGGGTACATCCATTGACATAATGCATTCCCTAGCCCCTTACCCTAAACCTAACCCTCGTCCTAATCCTAACCTAAACCTAATTGTAACTTAATCTCTAAAACCTAATCTTGAGCCTCAAAACGGGGTTTGTACCCCGTTTGGAGGCATGGGCGTGTTGTGGGCGTGTTTTGAGCATTGTGGGGACCATGTTCCGGATTTTTACCATCACCGTGGGGACATCTTGCCCTCGTTGGGACATTTCCCGGTCCCCACAGTGATGGTAAAATACGGGAAATGGTCCCCACAATGCTGCAAAAACACGCCCACACACACGCACACACACATTTCTACTTCTGTCTTAGTGAGGACAGTCTTTGACATCGCGCAGTCCTTTGCCCAGCGGTCTGCAACCTGCAGCTCCAGAGCCACAACGTTTAAAACAGATAAAGAACCAACAAATGTTTTAAATAAAGATCACGTTTAGCAGGTTTTCCGTGGAATAATTGCTGGGTTTTTTTTTTTTCAAAATAATGACACTAAACATTTTCAATTATTTTTCAATAATGGGCTTTTTCCCTGCAGTTTTCCACAAATAGGCTATCTACATCCCATGGAGCAGGGGTGTGCAACCTGCGGCTCCACAGCCATGGGGGGCTCTTTGGACCGTCCACAACAGCTCAGTAATATTGACTAAAAATGACAAGGAATTAAGTAATTCCTTGCGTTGCATTAACAAAGATATTAGGTGTACACCAGCAAATACCGGGTGTGCCAATTTTATTTTCAACAGTGTTCCACCTCCAATAACATTCAGAAAAATGTATCTCTCTGGTAAGATTTTCTTAGACTTTTTAGTGAGGGCCGGACAAAATGTCCTCACTTTGTTGGTTAAACACGTTCGACACATCATCATCATCATCATCATCATCATCGCCTGAAGCATCTGACCGTCCGTCTCTTCAGGTGACGGAGATCTCGATGGGGGAGTTCCTGGTCCACTCGTCGGTGGTCTGGCTGAACCCTCTGCCGGGTCTGCGACGCCTCAGGAAGGAGCCTCAGCTCAGCCTGTTCGGTGGGTCCAGACTCACGCCCCCCCCTCAACCCCCCCGGGTGTTTGATCCAGTTCTAACGGATACTGTTGTTTCCTCAGTGTTCAAACGAGCCGTCATCCTGGTTTACCGCGAGAACAGCAAGCTGAAGAAGAGGATGGTGAGTCCAGTTCTGATCTTCATCGCGGTTTATTCCACATTAGAGACTAAAACATCACTGAGAACATTTATAATCAATAAGCTAAAAGTACGGACGTTGCATATTGACTTTTTTTTTTTTACCGATATCCAATATACCGATATCAAACTCTTAATATCTGATATCAACCGATACCGAAATACGCAGACAGCTGTGAGGTTGTATCTCTCATATTTCGTTTACATGCTGGACTGATGTTAATGGAACAAGATTTAATAACGAAATCTCGCAAGATCTCTGTTCTTTTACAAAATCTCGCAAGATTTCACCAGTAGAAATATCGGTATGATAAAAACCAAGACCGTTTTTTTCCAGATATCACATTTTAATGCCGATATCAGCTGATAATATCAGACAACCTTAGTTTCATGTTTCCACGCTGGACTGATGCTAATGGAACAAGATTTAACAACGAAATCTCGCGAGATCTTGGTGTTTTGTTACAAAATCTCGTGAGATTTCATTAGTAGAAATATTGCTATAATAAAAACTGATACAGATTTTTTTTTCAGATATCACATTTTCATGTCAATATCGGACAACCCTAGATTCTTGTTAACATGCTAGACCGATGCTAATGAAATGACAAGATTTAATAGCGAAATCTCATGAGATATCTGTGTTCTGTTACAAAATCTCGCGAGATTTCACGAGTAGTATGATAAAAATTCAAGACCTTTCTTTTCAGATATCACATTTTAATGCTGATATCGGCCAGTGGTATCGGTAGGCTGATAACATTGGACATCTTTGGCTAAAAGTGGTCATAGAAGGTGAAAAAATGCAGTTTTTCCTGTTGAACATTTTAAATAAAAGACAAACAAACTTGTCGGTTCCATCTATGAACAAAAGATCAATAATCAGATCGATTGGAATGTGAACTGGTTGAATTTAAAATAAAATCAGGGTGAATTTCTTCACAGAAACTGTTTTGAATAAAAATGTGACATTTGTTGTGACAGACGAACTCCCGACCAGCCGATCTGGACCCCTTCAGGTTCCGCTGGTTAATCCAATTTTCAGGGTTTCAGGTCAGACTGTCAAATATCTAAGGTCAGTGGCGAAAGAGGGGGTTGTGTGTGTGTGTGTGTGTGTGTGTGTGTGTGTGTGTGTGTGTGTGTGTGTGTGTGTGTGTGTGTGTGTGTGTGTGTGTGTGTGTGTGTGTGTGTGTGTGTGTGTGTGTGTGTGTGTGTGTGTGTGTGTGTGTGTGTGTGTGTGTGTGTGTGTGTGTGTGTGTGTAACTCTGAACTCTGTTTCAGGTTGGTTGACCGTGTGTGTGTGTGTGTGTGTGTGTGTGTGTGTGTGTGTGTGTGTGTGTGTGTGTGTGTGTGTGTGTGTGTGTGTGTGTGTGTGTTTTTGTTTGTGTTGTTTGTTTTTGTGTGTGTGTGTGTGTGTGTTGTGTTGTGTTTTTTTTTTTTTTTTTTTTTGTGTGGTTGTGTGTTGTGTGTGTTTTTTTTTTTTGTGTTTTTTTTTTTTTTTTTTTTTTTTTTTTTTTTTTTTTGTTTGTTTTTGTGTCGTGTGTGTGTTTTTTTTTTTTTTGTTTTTTTTTTTTTTTTTTCTTCTTTTTTTTTTTGTTGTTGTGGTGTAGTGGGAAAAAAAAAAAAAAAAAAAAAAAAAAAAAAAAAAAAAAAAAAAAAAAAAAAAAAAAAAAAAAAAAAAAAAAAAAAAAAAAAAAAAAAAAAAAAAAAAAAAAAAAAAAAAAAAAAAAAAAAAAAAAAAAAAAAAAAAAATGTAGCTTAAAATGGTTTTGATGCTGAGGTCGACCTTCGATGTTTTCAGCGTGTGCTCTTGGTGTTTCAGCGGGTTGGAGACGAAGGCCAGCATCCTGCGCGCCCTCCGCTCGCTCCTCAGAGACCGGGCTCCCGGCGGCTCCCTGAGGAGGACCCGGCCGTCCACGGCGGAGAAGAGCGCCTCCTGGAGGAGGCGGCAGCACCTCCGCCCCGACCCTCGGCGGACGCCTCCTCAGAAGCTGGAGATGTGCGGCCCCGACGGCGTCCGAGCAGAAACCTGCTCCGAGCCTCTGCTGCCGAGCCACGGCGGGGCCGCGGCCCCGGGGAGGAGGACCAGACTCTGCTCCCTGACCGGAGAGCTGGAGGCTCAGCTGCAGAGGCTCCGCTTCACCGAGGACGAGGAGAGGAGGCGGAGCCGCGGGGGGGACGCCACGGACCCCATCGGCCTGCTGGAGCGAGACTTCAGCGTTCAGAGCATGACCTCCATGATTAACGAGGACTGCTTCTACGACCCGGTTCTGGGGGTCCAGACGCCCGCCGCGCTGCAGGGACACAGCTAACGTGCTAACCGGAGACGTTCCAGATCACCTGGGGCTTCACGCAGACCAGGAGCCTTCTGATTGGCTGAGAGCAAGATGATGCTGAGGCCTCTGAAACATCCAGAACTTCCAGATGATGAAGACTCTGCTCGTCTTCCTCAGAGAAACATCTGGAACATCTGAAGTTCTGCAGGAAGACGGTGGAGCTGTGAGATCTGCGAGTTCCCGAGAACCTAAAATCGCTGCGGAAAAAGAATAATTCACTTTATTTAAAAAAAAAAAAAAAGTTTTAATTTTTTAAAAATGACTTCGACATTTTTGTTGAAGTTTTCTTACTGTTTTAAAATTTTGCATCAAAGAAATTCGTGTTTTATTGTTCCGAAAATTCTGCTTCTCTTCTCTGAAAATGATCAAATTTCATAAAATATTCCACAAAATTTCACCTTAACTGTAAAAAACTGTTTTCAGGCAAAATCCGGCCTCATAAAATCATTTAAATTAATAGACTCCATTAAAATACACAATACTAGGGATGGGCGATACCATATCGATACGATACCAGTAGTTTATGGCCATTTTTCAGCGATACTGATACTTTTTGTCCTTTAAAGGAAAATCACAATTGTACATTTTGCTTGAATACCTTGAATGCAAGGGCAATACTAGATATAAGTAAAACCTGAGAACAGAAGTACAAGAAAGAAACACTTTTAAAACAATCATAAATTACAGTGATGATAAAATTAAACAAAACTAGATTAAAACCATCTTTAAGTTATCAGATAACATAATATATACTCACTAAAATGATCAAATTTATTAAGTGGAAAATGTTAAAATAGAAATTGTACAAATTTTACCAAAACGTAATGTAAATAACCTGAATTAAACCACTGAAAGACAACAAAACATCATCATCATGACATCTGATAGGCTACCACCATCATGTGACACAGAAGCTAGAATCTGATAGGCTACCACCATCATGTGACACAGAAGCTAGAATCTGATAGGCTACCACCATCATGTGATACAGAAGCTAGAATCTGATAGGCTACCACCATCATGTGACACAGAAGCTAGAATCTGGCTGCTTTCATCATTTCATTGCCTAAAACTCTTAGAAGAATAAACAAATTGCATGTATTGTATCTGTATTTTATTATCGCGATACTCAAAAAAGTATTTTTTTAATATTTTGGCTGGCTTGTATCGAAGTATCGACTCCAAGGTATCAATATGCCCATCCCTACACTATACTGCCGTAAGTATCGCCTCACCTGTATTGACTCACATCTGAGCTTCAGTAACATCTCATTCCTGATCCGTCGGGTTCAGGATGACGTTGTTCCACCTTTGCAGCTAGAACAGCTTCATCTTCTGGGAAGTCTGTCCACAAGGTTTAGGAGTCAAAAAGCCCAGCTCCTGAAAAACACCCCCACACCATAATCCCCCCTCCACCAAACTTTACACTTAGCACAGTGCAGTCAGACAAGTAGCGTTGTCCTGGCAACCGCCAAACCCAGACTCCTCCATCAGATTTCCAGATGAAGAAGCGTGATTGGTCCCTCCGGGGAACGCCTCCACCAGGGGTGGGAAAAAATATCGATATCATATATTTATTTAAAAACGCGGTATCGATCTATTTTACTAACGAAATCTTGCAAGATTTTATCGTTCAGTTACAAAATCACGTGAGATTTGGTTAGCAAAATAGGTCGATACGACATTTCTAAATGTCAATGTGATATCAGCATATTAAAATATCACGGTATTTCTGTGTATTGATATTTTTCCCCCACCCCTAGCCTCCACTGCTCTAGAGTCCAGCTGATGGTGAGCAAAAACTTTTGGCAATATGGTGTATTTACTGATTTACTCTGACCAACTTTAAATTATTACTTAAAATTAAATTATTTTAACATTTATTTACTTTAAAACATAAAATCTCAAATGAAGAGATGAGAAAATTGATTTTTAGGAATTTGGAGTCAGTGCGGCTGAAAGCGAAGGAACCTCTGAAACAAACTTCTGGAATAAACTGGAATATTCTGGAAGCAGGAAACCGGATACGAGGCGACGAGGACTGATGAAGGATTAAGACCGAAGCGGATCTGGATCCGGTTTTTATGGACAGAACCGACAGCAGATGTTAAATCTTTCTTTTTACCTCTCGCGCTGTAAATATTCTTCTGTGTACATTTTGTTTTCTAACCAACGTTTTCTGTTGGTTTTCTTGACAAAAGCGGTTTCGGGTAAAAAACCTGGAGCCGCTGCATCAAATCAAAGCCTTCGTCTTTTTCTCCTGCTGTATTTATATTTTCTGTCACCTTCATTTCTGTTGGAAAAATGTGTTTGAATCAACTTCAGTTATTTTATAAATGTTTAAAGTATTTGGTAATTTATTTTCTTAAATATTCGTGTACGTCTTTGTATGACGGGATTCTGTCAAAGATCAATAAACTGATTCAGATTTCATTAAAGAGATTTTTAATCTGAACTTTCTGCAGGTTTAACTAAACTGAGAAAGTTTAATCTGGAACTTTCTCACCTTTAATTTTTCCTCCATCTGATGATCACTGTAGTTATGACGTTGTTGTTGTTTGTGGTGTGATTGTCAAAGAAGTCATGGAAACATTTCATTGATTTAAATTCATATTTCAGCCGTTTTATTCGGTTTCCAGCCTCCATGACTTACAGAGCAACATTATATACATATAAATATGTATATGTTTATTCATACCTTCCAATGAAAGAAAACACTTAATTCAACAGTATTCAACAAAAAGTAATTCAAATAACAAGAAACTAATAATAAATAAAAATTTACAAAATTACAATTTGGTGAAAGAAAATATTGCATTTGAATTGTGTTTGGAAATGATAATTTAAAAAACAAACAAACAAAACTGTTTATACCTTCCAATTAAAGAAAAACTAAATTCCCAACAGTCATTCAAAAAAAAGCTAGTAATAAGATAAAAAAATTTATTTAATGAATTAAAACTTGCTTCTGAATTAATGTTAGAAGATTAAAAAACCAAACAAACAAAACTGTCATACCTTCCGATTAAAGAAAAAAAAAAATCCCCACAGGTATTAAAACGAAAAAGCTAGTAAGTAATAAATAAAAAATTACAAAATTATAATTTAATGAATTAAAATCTTGCTTCTGAATTAATGTTAGAAAGAATCATTAAAAAAACCAAACAAACAAAACTGTTCCAGTCACATCAGAGCATCTTTCTCATGAACATGGACCAACATACCTGTCAGCAGGTGCAGACGTCTGATTGGACGTTACAGAAACACCTGATTGTCTCAAAGTGTTGCTGAACATTTTAGCTTCGGAGCTCCATCATGCTTGTTTACTTGTTTTTTTTTTTGCTCAAAAATCAATGTCATGATTTTTATAGAATTTTTATTTTTCATTAATTTTGTCAATTTGATCTTTTTTCACTGACAGATGATTTTTCCTTCTTTAATTTGAAGGTATGAATAATTTTGAGAACGACTGTACCTTTATTAGCTTTATGATCTTTTTTCATTTAATTTGGTTTTGTTTTATTTCAATTTATTTCATAAAGATTTTATTTTTCTTAATTCTTTTTATGTGTTTTTTTTTTCTCTGACAATAAAATATTATCTTTTATTGGTTTCAGGGTTATTTGATCTTTGGTTCAACTCTTAAAGAGGGGTGTCATGTCATTCTTTGGCACACACCGTCGTCCTCAAAATCATTCACCCCCCCCCCCCCCCCCCCATTAAACAAGGAGAAAAATCAACCGTCAGTGAAATAATTTGAAATTGACAAAAGTAACAAATAAAAATTCTATGAAAATCATGACGCTGATTCTGAATTATGGTTCAACAGAAAAATTTAAATTAAAAATAAACTCAAACTAAAACTAGCATGATGAGGCTCCAAAGCTAAAATTTTATTGAGCAACACTTTGAGCCAATCACTGCAATCAGGTGTTTTCTGTAACGTCCAATCAGACGTCTGCACCTGCTAACATGGTATGTACACTTATGTTTATTAGTTTTTTCTTACTTTTGTATCCAACCACAATTCAAAAGTAATAATTTATTTCACTAAATTATAATTTTGTAAATTTTTATTTATTAATAGTTTCTTTAGTTTCTTGTTATTTATATTACTATCGTAAATTTAGCCTTTTCTTTAATTGAAGGTTATGAGTAATTTTGAGTACTAATTCCCGTTTACGGCACAATTATATAACTGTTACCGTCAGTAGTTTATATATACATATATACTACCTAAAATAAATAAAGTTTATAAAGTTTGATTTGATTTGGCAAAAAAAGGGGGAAAAAGAAGCTTTAATCAAACTAACCAAGTGGTTTTTGTACTGTGTGGGCATCCGTAGCATTTCTCAACCGGGGAGCCAGAGTTTTATTCTTAACCATTTATTTAAATTTGATTACTGACACTTAAATCAACCAATCAGTCAGGAGAAACACAAACGAGGCTCCAGCAGCTGCAGGATACTCTGATGTCAGACATTTTCTCTGCACGTGAAGGCAGCATCACAGTGATGCCTGCAGGTGAAAAGAAAACGCGGACTGATGGGAATCACTCAGAAGTCTTTGCAGATGTCCTAAACTTCACAAACGAAGCAGGATGGAGAGTTTTTCAGTGGAATCGGTTCACCGCTGAGTCAAACCAGCATCTGTGGAGTCAGAGGTGATGACGTCAGCGGCGTCTCACCTGGAGGAGAAAAGGTAAGACAGCGTTTAAAAAAGAAGGTTTGTGGTTTTAATTCTGCTTCTTTCTCCTGCAAACGCTCATAGAAGCGACTTTCTTCGGTCATGTAGCTACATGCTCGGTGCTGTTAGCCGCTTAAGCTAAATGCTGCCTGCACGTGAGCGCGCAGCTGGCGCGAGGCCACGCGGGTTTTTACTCAAGCGTGGGGTTGCAGACCTTCGTGAAGTTGGCCCCCCACCCCACGCAAAACCCAGTGAAAATGGTCTCAATGGTTTGTGCAGGCTGTGTGACGTCATCGCCTTATAACAAACCTGTTGTATCTTAAAAACTGAAGCAGCACAAACGCAGATTGAGACCATTTTCACGGGGTTTTGCGGTGGGGGGGGGGCAACTTCACGAGTGTGAGTGACCTCGGGGGCCGCTGTCCTGACGGGTGTCCATGCCGCTCTTTGGACCTTCCACAGCGGCTCAATAACAGCGACTAAAAATGAGACAGAATCATATTTAATAACAAATGCAGGTTTCAGCAGCGTTTCATTCAAATAATTATACTTTATTTCTACAACTAAATGTACAAGTATTTCTTTCTTTCTTGCTCAAATGTCTACATTTAATCTATTTGTACCACGGCTGCGCGATATGGATCAGATATCATATCATGATATATTTATTTTAGATGACGATATACGATATATCCCGGGGTTTTTTTTTTACATTTTGTTTTTCATTTCATACCAAACAGCTGTTTTTTAGTATTGAAACATGTTTATCATAAAGGTATCGTCCACTGCAGAGATGGAACTGATGAAACACTAATTAGAGATGTTTGTTAGATCAAAGTAATAAAAGATAGTTGCTGGTTTTTATGATTTCTTTGTAAAAGTCTTGGGGAGGATCGTCTTCCAGACAGTTAATAGAGGGGGGGGGGAAATATGCACTGAAATATCGCGACATTTTCATATGCTGATACCATATGTATATTTAAAAACCTGGTATTTATCTATTTTACTAATGAAATCCCACGAGATATCGTTTTGTTACGAAATCTCATGATATTTCACAAAATACTGCGAGATTTTATTGTTCTATTACAAAATCTTGTATTTCGTGAAATCTCATGAGATTTCGTAACAAAACGATATCTCACAAGATTTCATTAGTAAAATAGATCGATACTGCGTATTTAAAGATAGATATGGTATCAGCATTTGAAAATATCACAATATTTCAGTGTATCATTATTTTTTCTCACCCTTATTAAATAATCTGGTGACTTCTTTGTAGTCAGTCGCGGTGCAGCCGGATCATTACGAAAAAATAAAGCAAAGAAACTTGTACAACTAATACCGCGATAAAACAATGTGTAAATATCGTTATATCATGTCAGTATATCGCACAGCCCTAATGTATGCAGGTAAATCCCACAGAGACACACAGCGGCAAAAGAACAAAATCCCATAAAATTTTTTTTTTTTTTTTTTTTTTTGCAAAACCCAAAAAGTAGAAATAAATACTTTATATATGACATTTGTTGTCATATTGAAAGAACTTCATTTTTATAAGTATTTATCAAAAATTATGTGTTTTTTTTTTCATTTTTATTAAATGTTATTTGATTTCTTAATTTTTTAAATTTAATTACATTTTTAATTTTTTTCTTATTTTTTTTTATTTGACACTATTGAGTATTTGTGGTTCTGTATGACTTTTATTTTCTGGGTGACGGCAAAAATGGCTCTTCGGATTGTAAAGGTAGCTGAGATAGTACTCGGATGTGTGTGTGTGTGTGTGTGTGTGCGTGTGCGTGCGTGTGCACGTGCGCGTGCGTGTGAGCGTGTGCAGCAGCGATAAAGCTCCTCATTCATTTCCCGTCTGGCTAATGGAGCTTCAGGGTTCGTTTCTGGCAGATGGTTTAATTCAGACAATCATCACCGCCAGCGAGAGGTCAGAGGTCAAACTGTTTTGCTGAATGAGAAGCTAATTTCAGCCACGCTGGATTAAAGGTTCGGGAATCGCAGCTTTTCCGTTTGATGTGTGAGAGAAGATCTTCATCCTGAAATAAACGTATTTACTTTGAGCTCATTCTATGATTTCACCTTTTTCTGAAACCAGATCAGAAAAACCTGCAGCTTTTTTTTTTTTTTCTGCTCAGACGGAGACGTGAGAACAGATAATCCTCCATCAGCACTTCAGTCAACACAAAATCAATTATGATCATTCATAATTATTCTCTTTTTAACATGAATATAAAAAGTAAAACCAGAGTAAATTTCATGTTTATTGTAACATCAGGGATTTACACGGAAATGAATCAGATTATTTAGAGATTTATTTTAAGAAAATAATCTAACAAATAAAAGATATTGACATAACTAATAAATACGTTACTGTTCTTTATTATAAACAAGATTTAAAAAGCTGCACAGATATTTATAGATTTAAAAAAATGTACAAATGCAGAAAAAATCAACATGTAGCTAAAACTTAACGTATAATCAGTTTGTTTTTCTCAAATTTTCCTCATATTGGTCTAATTTTTTTTTCTTTTGTTTGTTCTTATAATGAAAGTGTTTATGTGATGTCTGACCATCTTTTTTATTTTTAAATGTTATTTGTTCAAATTGGGGGCAGGAAAATACAACAATTGTTTTCTTTTGCTGCTCCTTTACGAGTGCATTTATGTACAAATGATGTTTTCTTTCATGACAGGAACAAATAAGATGAATAAATAAAACAAATGCCTCTTAGCGAACATCTGATCAAACAAACAAAAGCTGCAATCAAACAATATACAAGTGAATTAAAATCAAATAATCATCTTTATGAAAAATATTTGAAAACAAAAACAGGCAAGAATAAATAGAAACACACACACACACACACACACACACACACACACACACACACACACACACTGCAAAATGAAAAGTCCTAAAACAAAAACATGAGATGAATTAAAACAAGAATAAATGAAAACATATACAAGAATTTAAAATGAGAAAAACTATTGATAATTAAAATAAATTAAATCACCTTCTTCTTCTTCTTCTTCTTCTGCTTTTTTCATCACAGAATCTGCTGAACGTTTCTAAACGTCCTCGACACGAACAAACAGCAGCATTTGTGGTGAGAGCTCCCCGTGGGACGATGAAACGACATCAGAGGAATGTTCCACATTCAGGGCCGAGACCCTGCAGGCGTCCAGCCGGGACCCCCGGAGACCTGCAGCCACAGACCTGCAGCCGGACCCACGGAGACCTGCAGCCGGACCCCCGGAGACCTGCAGCCACGGACCTGCAGCCGGACCCCCGGAGACCTGCAGCCGGACCCCCGGAGACCTGCAGCCGGACCCCCGGAGACCTGCAGCCGGACCCCCGGAGACCTGCAGAACGGCACGAACGGCAGCTGATGCTCGGGATGCAGGACGAACGCTGCAACGCACGGCTGCATCCATCGGACCTGCATCCAGTCCTAAAGCCAGACTGGACCTGCAGCACCGGTGAAACATGAGACCCAGAATCGTAGGTAAGCTTTTTCATTTCATCACTAGAAACGTGTTGTTTTCTTTTTGTTGTCTGTTAAAGCAAATAAACAAATTTTTAACCAAAACACTCGTTCAGAAAAAGCTGAAAATGTTTCACGTCACGTTTTCTGGGAATTTGACTACAAAATAATCTTCGTTCCACTTCCAAGGTCACAACGTTCGGTTCAGCGCTTTGATTTATGAGCATCATCATCATTATTATCAGCATTATTAGAGGCAGGAGGAACGTTAACGGACCGAATCCTCATCAGAGACCTGCGCTCCTGCAGACGCACATTTCTGATGTTCAACCAGAAGCTTTCAGAATTTATCATCAGTCACATTTATCAGGAAAACAGTTTAAAAACAACAATGTTTAAAAAAGAATGTAAAAACATATTAAAAAAATTCTGATATATTTTGTTTTGCTGATTTTAGATCAAATTATTTTCTGCATTGCAGAATATTCACATTTAAAAAGTCATAATTAACCAAAAAATACACTGAATCAGATGAATTATCTAAAAGTCCTGCAGAGCTGCAAGATGCATTAAAACATGTAAAAATAAGGACTAATTTGACGGTTTTTCCTGAGCAGAAACAGAAATCCTGCTTGTTTAGTGGAGATCAGCCTGACAGGCTGGAATCCGTCTGCGTTCGTGTGGAAACGGGAAAATGCCGTGTTTAGAAAACACCAAACACCTTCCTGCAGCCAAACGGAGGTTTTCCCAAAGCCAGCGAGCTGCAGCAGACCGGGCGGTGACGTCGCCCCCCCGTCCGCGGTGGGAACCTGAGTTTTTCCATCAGCACAATAACAGCAATCAGCAGCGCCGCAAACGCGTCTGCAGTCGTTTCCCACGCCGAGCGGAGTTTGTTTCCGGTTTGCAGCTCGTGTCCGTGCAGGTCTGCAGGATTATGGTAATGACGGGGTCCCATGACCACGGAGCCGGTGGGCGGGTGGGCGGGCGGGCGGGCCGGCGCTTATCAGCGCCATGCAGGGGCCCATTCTCCACACGGTCACATGACGGGCGACACCTTGATGCACGGCTCGGCGGCTTTATCACCCAAACCAGAAACCGCCTTTAAACAAACGATCCTGATGTTATCAGAAACTGCAGCTCCGTAACTATGGCGACCAGGTTTTAGTTTGAGGGAACGTCCGGATGCTTCTGACGCGCCAATGACGGCTCAGCAGATAAGACGCCGCAGACGTGACCTTCAGGCTGCAACCACAACCTGAAGCTTCTCCTCAGACCCAAGCTGCGGGGGGGGGCAGCGAGGATGCGCGGGGAGGAAACTGTGTGCACGGTTGCCGCGGAGACCGCAGGGGGACGGGTAGTCAGAGGCGGTTAACCCCGTTTGCATCTCAGACGGCTTCAGGAGTTGCAGGTAAGACTTTGTGCTGCTGTTGGGCTCCATCGGGGGGGGGGCTGCTGCGGACTCTCGGGGGGGCGGACATAATTGAGTGTCAATGATCACTTCAGCTGCAGAGTAACTGATTGGGAGCCCCCCCACGCCTCAGCTGTGCGTCCGTCACGCTCACTTCCACTCTCATCTCTCTCCGGTCGCAGCTCGCTGGAGCCCGCACCTGCCGTCGGGACGAGGGGGGGGGAGCCATGCTGTCCGCCGCCGTGCAGATCCTGGCGTTCGCCCTGGCGCTGCTGGGGCTGCTGGGGGCCACCGTGGCCACGCTGCTGCCCAACTGGAAGGTGAGCATGGACGTGTGGACCAGCATCATGACCCCCGTGTCGCAGATGCAGGGTCTGTGGATGGACTGCGTGTGGTACACCTCCGGCGTCTTCAGCTGCACCATGAAGGCGTCCCTGCTGTCCCTGCCCCCCTCCCTGCAGCTGCTGCGGGCCGCCATGGTCCTGGGCTGCATGGTGGCCGCCTTCGGGCTCTGCCTCGCCTCCCTGGGCCTGAAGTGCACCCGCTGGGGGGGCAGCCACCGAGCGAAGGGGCACACGGCCATCGCCGCCGGGGGCTGCTTCATCCTGGCCAGCCTCCTCTGCCTCGTCCCCGCGTCCTGGTTCACCAACGAGGTCGTCACCGCCTTCCTGACCACCGACCTGCCGGACAGCAGCAAGTTTCAGCCCGGCGGGGCGCTCTGCGTCACCTTCATCTCGGCCGGATTCCTCCTGGCTGGGGGGGTCATTTTCTGTTTGTCGTGTCCCGGGAAGCGATCGAGGCGATCGGACTACGCTTCCTCCGCCGAGCCCGACAGAGACGAGCAACGGAGGCGAGAGCTGCGAGCGGAGCCCCCGAAAACCAGGAAACACAAAAGCGTCCGGCTGCAGACGGACGAGGTGAAGCAGGAGAAGGCCCCCCGCTCGTCCCCCCGCTCGTCCCCCGCCAAACTCCCCCAAAACGACATCAAGGACAGCTACAGCCTCCAGGAGTACGTCTAACCTCCCAGCCCGGCGCTGAAATGTGGAGTTTTCAGCTGCTTTCTGGCTCCTGTAGAGGGGGAGGAGAGCTGGGGGAGGCGAGAGTCTGGGGGTGGGGGGTATAATTACAGAATGTTGGAAATGACAGATTGTAGATTCAGCTGAATGTCTGTGCAGCAGAGCCGGGCCTCGGCTGCAGCAGAGCCGAACAGTAAATCCTGTAAAAACTGCCGACCTGCTGCAGCTTCACGAAACCAAAGTCCGAAGGCGAAAACGGGAAAAGCCGAAGCTGCCGATCGCACGGAGACGCACCTCCGAGCTCGGACGGACGGACATGAAAAAGCCATCATTTTCCAGCTGGGAACGCCGTCTGCCTTCCGAGATTAACTTCAGGTCCTGCAGGGCCGGATCAGAGCTTTCTGGGGGCCGGAGCACCGGCACGTGTCTGCAATGTCGGATTACAACCACGAGATACACAATGGCTTCATTCCTTATTTTAATTTGTACGGAAGATGATGAGGGCCACTGAAGAAAGAAATTCTGAGAACATGAAAAAAAAATTGATTTTTTTGTTTCAATTTCTGAAAAAAAAAATCTGAATTCTGCCTTTTTCCTGTTTAAAAAAAAAACAAACCCCAAAAATAACTTTTTTTTGGCAGTTTTTTAATTGTAAAAAATGGGTTTGATTGTTCTTAGAGACTAAACTTTCAGTTAGTACGGAAGAAGTTTAGTGCCGTTGAAGAAAACACAAAATTGAGAAAAGTCAATTCTTTGTTCCAGAACATTTTTTTTTTTAAAATGGCAGATTTTTTTTTTTTTTTAATTTTTGAAAAACAAAAAAAAAAAAAATCAGAATTCTGACTTTAATCTCAGTTTTTTTTCTTCATTGGCCCTAATCTTCCGTAAGTTAGAATAACAAACATCAAACACAGAAAAATGGCCGACAAACTGGACCGAAAAATAATTAGTTCATTGAGTTTATTAACAGAAATGTTTCATTAGCTGCGTTTACACGGAGCTTTTTTATCCAAACGCCTGTTAGAATAAAAATCCATCTTGTAAACAGTCGCTGTTCTAGATTGGAAAGAATTTTCAATCCGATGGAGAAGGAGTTTATGATCAGATCAGAGTTCATGATCAGATCAGGTTTATGATCAGATCACGGTTCATGATCAGATAGGTTTATGATCAGATCAGAGTTCATGATCAGATCAGGTTCATGATCAGATCACGGTTCATGATCAGATCACAGTTCATGATCAGATCACGGTTCATGATCAGATCACAGTTCATGATCAGAGTTTATGATCAGATCAGGGTTCATGATCAGATCAGGTTCATGATCAGATCACGGTTCATGATCAGATCACGGTTCATGATCAGATCAGAGTTCATGATCAGATCACAGTTCATGATCAGATCACGGTTCATGATCAGAGTTTATGATCAGATCAGAGTTTATGATCAGATCAGAGTTTCTGATCAGATCAGAGTTCATGATCAGAGTTTCTGATCAGATCAGAGTTAATGATCAGATCAGGTTCATGATCAGATCACGGTTCATGATCAGATCAGAGTTCATGATCAGATCAGAGTTCATGATCAGATCATGGTTCATGATCAGAGTTTATGATCAGATCAGGTTCATGATCAGATCACGGTTCATGATCAGATCACGGTTCATGATCAGATCACGGTTCATGATCAGATCACGGTTCATGATCAGATCACGGTTCATGATCAGATCAGAGTTCATGATCAGATCAGGGTTCATGATCAGATCGGGGTTTATAATCAGATTAGGGTTCATGATCAGATCAGGGTTCATAATCAGATCAGGGTTCATGATCAGATCAGGTTCATGATCAGATCGGGGTTTATAATCAGATTAGGGTTCATGATCAGATCAGGGTTCATAATCAGATCAGGGTTTATGGGGATTTGCTCTGTTTTGGAGCCCCTAGTGGATCAAGAAAGAACTACAATTATTTAATTTGCGGGCTTCACTCTTCCAGCGGCGTTTGCTCGTTGGGACACGCAGAAGTTGAGTTTGATAAACGCGTCATTCAGTCGTTAAGATCGGGACGTTGAAGAGGATCGGATTAGTTTTTCAGTCCGTTCCGCAGGAGACTACATTTTTTATTTTTGTGTCAGAACATTTAATTGTCTGCAGTCGCGTGTGAAGAAGATTTTAAGCAACATGGTAAAAAATGTTCCTGGAAAACTTCATCCACCTGCCTTCAGTCCACTCCTCTGATCGGATTAAAAATTCTCTCTGATCGGATCAGCTGACATGTTAACGTGACGCATTCTGTCACCATGCTGAGGTCCTGACCTCCAGCATCGTTCGCTTTTATCTAAAACCATTTCCAACCTTTCCCTGACGAATAATCCCACGCTGAAGCTTTCTGCGCGAATGAAAACGCAAAAATGAATCTTAAACGATTCATTCTCAGATAAAACGAACGGAATCAGCCGTGTGCAGAAATGACTGAGTAAAATCAGATCAAGCTCGTTTGTTCGGAGTGTTTTGGCTTCAGATTACGTCACCGAGCGAAGGATGTTGCTGAGCGGGCGCTCGTCTCACCTGAAGGTGAGATTATCGACCAGCCGCGTCCACACGAAGTCCTGCATGTTCTGACTTTCACCTGTTTGACCTCATTTCTTTGTTTGTCCACCGTTGAAATTTGGATTATGTGTCCCAGAATTCAATAAAAGCAGGAAAAAAACGTACTTTCAGCAACAGGAATGAGTTTTACCGGTTTTTGTTTGTGCTTCAGACCAGTTCTGCTGTTTTCAGTTTTATGAAACATGTTTACACATTCTGTAATCAGATCATTCACATGAGCCGACTGTCCAGCTTTTTTGTCTGCTAATGAATTTATTCAGTTCCTGAATAAATTCAGTTCCACGAGGGCGGCCGATCACCAGCCCACCACTTTTATTTTTTACTTTTTTTTTTAATGTTTGAAGTTGACAGGAATGTTGAAAATAATGCTACTTATTATTTACTAAACTTTTTCTAAGCCACATTTACTATTTATTTACCCAAAGTTAGGAGAAGTAGTCACAGTCGAGATCGAACAAGGCTCCATTATTTTCTATGGTGGGAAATTCCATGTAAAGGAGTTTAAACCCACAAATTATGGGCTTGTGTGCTGTTTTCATTACTGGCTCAAAGGCTTCAGATCAGAACATGAGAAGCATCAGAGATCTGCCATCTCAGTGCTTGTGGAGGCAGAAAGAATGTGTGAGGCGGGAACTGATTATGAAATAAGTAATCTGAATAACACTCAGCCTGTTCTGGGGGTACGGAAGAGGATGAGGGCCACTGAAGAAAAAAAAAATCTGAGAAAAAAGTCAGATTTCTGATTTTATTCTCAAAATTCTGACTTTTCTCCAGAACATTAAGGGGGAAAAAAAAACATTTTTTCAGTTTTT
Organism: Atherinomorus stipes; assembly: GCA_023101725.1. Taxonomy (NCBI): domain Eukaryota; kingdom Metazoa; phylum Chordata; class Actinopteri; order Atheriniformes; family Atherinidae; genus Atherinomorus; species Atherinomorus stipes. The sequence continues at coordinate 74,166 of JALJCO010014091.1, forward strand.
TTTTTTTTTTTTACTTTCTGGAAAAAACTGAGAATTCTGAGTTGGTTTTTTTTTTTGTTTTTTTTAAACATTTGGGGGTTGTTTTTTTTTATAATTCTGTTTTTTTTCCAGAAAATTTTGAAAAAAAAATTCAGGATTGTTTTCTTTCTTTCATTTTTTTAATTTCTGAAAAAGTCAAATGACTTTTTCAGAAATTTAGAAAAAAAAATCCCTATTTATTTATTTTTACATTCTGGAAAAAAGTCAGAAATCTGACTTGTTTTTCAGAAATTTTTTTTCTTCAGTGACCCTAATCCTCTTCTGTGGGGGGGGGGAGCCCTGAGTACCTTCTTTTTCCAAACTTTCATGCAAAAGTTGAGATTTTTAATAAAGTTGCTGTGTTTGCATTAACAGGGCGGCGTTTGCTGCTCGTCAGAGACTGTAAGGTTTCCCATATAAATGAACGGGGGCCTCATTTATAACGCTTGCTTACGCAGCTTCTTGCGGAAGAGTTGGGAATTATTTTTTAAAAACTAGCGTAGGAATGTGCGTAACTTTAAGCAAACTACAGACCGTGCTTATTACATTTTGAAAACAAATGGTGACAATGTGGGAACGATTTGTTAGAGGAAAAAACGCTTATAAATGCGGCACAATGGATGCAGCTGCTGTTCTTGCAGACTGTGCTCATGGACGGATCCGACTGGAGATGGAGTTCTGTCCAAGCTCTCCTTATGTCCCGTCACTCTCAAACATTTAATTCCTCCTTCATATTATATTATCACAGACTGATTTTACAGGGTTCAAACCAGCAGCGATATTTCTGCTGCAGGTGAGCTGAAACTAGAGGAACCTTTCAGATAAATCAGGCTCCACCTCAGTCTGTCCAAAATGACGTTTTATTGTCCTTTCGGTCGCTTTAAATGCCTCAGATCAGCTCGTTTATATGCAGAAACATCCGTGAGGTGCTTTGCATTGACCATTTATGGTAGAATGTGGGCGTGTAGGGGGCGGGGCCAAACTCACCTGCACAAACTTCCAGGAGGAGTGTGATCTATAAAGGGGAAGTTGCTTGAATCTGTGCGTACGCACGGTTTTATAAATATGAATATTTTTCGCGTACGTTTTTAGTAAAGATCCTACACGGTTTTATAAACGAGGCCCGGATCAGCGATCCGTAACTTAAGCCTGATCCGTTCTGATTGGTCAGCTCCACTGGTCTGATGGGGGCCGTCCAGTAAGTTTTTCTTCTCTTTTCCACACAGTGAAACATCAGTTTCTCCGGTTTATGGAAGGTGAACAGCAGCTTGTGTTGCAGAGGAAAACGTGCTGGTATCAGACGAATTTCCGTCTGCAGTCGCATCACACGTAGAATATACAAAACGCAGGACGGATCAGCTTTAGCAGCTTTAGGGATGCACGATATAATCTGCTCCCTATGGGTATCGGCATTAAAACAGAGTATCGGACATCGGCCACCCCACCGATATTTAACCGATCAGCCCGTTGTTTCTAAAGTTTAAAAAAAAAAAAAAAAAACCTTCTTCAAAACTTTTTTTTACAGACTTTAAAACTTCTAAAGACTAGGGTTGGGAAAAATATCGATACGCTAATATCGCAATATTTTCATATGCTGATATATTGACATTTAAAAACGCAGTATCGATCTATTTTACCAACATCTTGCGATATTTCATTGTTCTGTTACGAAATCTCGCGAGAATTCACAAAAATTCCACAATATTTTCATATGCTGATATCTTATTGACATTTAAAATACGATATCGATCTGTTTTAGTAATGAGAGTCTGCGATATTTCATTATTCTGTTACAAAATCTTGCGAGAATTCAGAAAAATTCCACGATATTTTCATATGCTGATATCTTGACATTTAAAATACAATATCGATCTGTTTTAGTAATGAGAGTCTGCGATATTTCATTATTCTGTTACAAAATCTTGCGAGAATTCAGAAAAATTCCATATTTTCATATGCTGATATCATATTGACATTTAAAAATACAGTATCGATCTGTTTTACGAACAAGATCTTGCGATATTTCATTGTTCTGTTATGAAATCTCACGAGAATTCACAAAAACTCCCCGATATTTTCATTTGTGATATCATATTGACATTTAAAAATGCGGCATTGATCTATTTTACTCATGAGATATTGTGACATTTCATTGTTCTGTTACGAAATCTTGTGAGAATTCACAAAAATTCCTCGGTATTTTCATATGCTGATATCATATTGACATTTTAAAACATGGTTTCAATCTATTTCACTAACAAAATCTCGCGATGTTTCATCGTTCTGTTACAAAATCATGCGAGAATTCATGAAATATCGTGAGATTTTGTAAATAACATAGAACGATAAAACCGGGTGAGATTTTGGAAGTAACATAGATCGATACTGTGTTTTTAGGTATCAAGATATTGCGTTATTTCAAAGTAAAAAATTCCACTCCTAATTTTCAAAGTGTCAGAAATGGATAACAAAACTGCTATTTGCAATGAATGCTTATTCTTTTTTCAGCTTTTAATATCTGTGTCGATATCGGTTATCAGCCATATGAGTTTTAAAATATCGGCATATCAGATATCAGCCAAAATTCTAATATTGTTCATCCTTAATCAGCTTGATTTGATTTGAAATGTAAAAGTGATTTTAACGTTTATAAATGATGAAACAGACGTTTTTTCCGTCTTGGATTCCAGAGTTTTTGACATTTAACATGAAATTTCTTCTGAAAACTCCAAACGTAAGCAGAACTTCATCCTTCCCATTATCACCAGTAAACCCAGCAGCTTCCAGTTAGTGAAAGCTGCTGCTGTGGAGAATTCCTAACATAATAAAAACATGACTGAGCCTGTAAATTCAGTGCAGTTGGTCCAGATCCAGAAATCGGAGCGATGCCGTCCGCTCCATCTTTTCCTGACAGTTCGGGTGGAGGCGGGAGGTGCAGAGCAGCATGTCGAAAGGTAATGATGCTCTTTGCTTTCCCATTATCTTCTCACCACGGTTGGATGCACGCACCTCCTCCACCTCCCGTTTCAGCTGCAGGAGGAGGCGCGCGGTCATTTTCAGGCTGAAAGCACAAAGGAGACGGCCGTGCCACAGTATCGCGCACGCTTGGTGGGCCAAGTGTCCTCCAACCTGAATGAGCTGTCAATCACTCCTGAACGCCCACACGGCCTCTCGGGGAAAAATTCAGACCTGCAGAAAAGCGGCCGCGATTCGGACGTTTGTCAGCACTCAGGAGGAAAGCGGGAAAATGCTGGAAGCTGCTGCACCCAATCATTCCTGCTTTCCTGCAGCGTCAGGGCTCATTCTCCCATCATGAC
>JALJCO010014091.1:82500-85000 GCA_023101725.1 Atherinomorus stipes
CTTTAAAACCGCTGTAGCCGCTTTGTTTAATGGGAGTTAGAGACTGTTTAAGATCAGTAATGTCTTAAAAGTAGGGATGCACGATATAATCGGCCCCCTATCGGTATCGGCCTGAGTATCGGACATCGGCCACAACACCGATATTTAACCGATCTTTCTAAAGTCTAAAAAAAACACACAAACCTCTTCTTCAAAAACTTCTTTTTTTACAGACTTTAAAATTTCTGAAGACTAGGGATGGGAAAAAATATTGATAGACTGAAATATTGCGATATTTTCATATGCTGATATGATATTGACATTTAAAAACGCAGTATCGATCTATTTTACCAATGAAATGTTGGGATATTTCATCGTTCTGTTATGAAACCCTGCGAGAAATCACAAAAATTTCACAATATTTTCATATGCTGACATCATATTGATATTTAAAAACGCGGTATCGATCTATTTTACAAAAGAAATCTTACGATATTTCATCATTCTGTTACGAAATCTTGAGAATTTACAAAACATTGTGAGATTTTGTAACAGAACGATGAAATCACGCAAGATTTTGTGAGTAAAATTTTTCAAAGTGTCAGAAACAGATAAAACTGCTATTTGCAATGACTGCTTATTTTTCTCAGCTTTAATATCGATATCTGTTATCGGCCACATGAGTGTTAAAATACTGGTATATCAGATATCAGCCAAAATTCCAATATTGTGCATCCCTTCTCACCCTGTGTTCACACCGGACGCGAATAAAATTATTCGCGCGAATGAACTACATGTTAAGTCAATATACAGGCGCGAATAGACGCGCGTCTAACTCGCGCGAATGAGGCGTTTTACTCGCGCAAATGAGGCGTCTCACTCGCGCGAATAGAGCGTATTTCGCCTTTTCGCTCGAGTTGAAAAAATTGAACTCGAGCGTTTGTGACGTGCGAACAAACGAGCCCCGTCATTGAAAATGAATGAGACGTGATGTGAACGGACCGGCGCTCTGCAGCTCGCTGCTCTCTTCAATAGTACAGAAGAGAAAAGCGCTTTTCACAGATAAAATCACAAAGTGCTGCACACAAACACGATGGAATACCATAAATTTAGGTCTGAAAACCCGGTCAGACAAAACCTCATTAACCAAAAGCTGCAGATCTCTGCAGCCGGTGTTCGACGGGGTGAAACGTCACAACGCAACACTCCCGGAGGAACATGCAGCTCTGTCCTCGCTACATAAATAAATTGAGGTTTGTTATAAAACGTCAATATAATTCAATATAAATTTGTAGTCAGACTAGTGTAGTATTCAGTTTGGTCAGAAGATGACGCTGCAGTACCAGGAGTTCAATCTCAGCAGAGATAAACAGACACGCTGTGTGTGTTGTGGTTGTGAACCGGTTGAAAACAGCAGGAAAGCAACAGTTACGAGTTGCATTTAATCAGCTGGTTAAATGTTGAGAGGTGGAGGCGAGGAGACGGCAGAGACTTGTTAAACTGAGCTACAAATGCTAGCAACAACACGTTTTTTTGCTGGAAGTTGTTTTTTTTAGCTAGCTAGCTGCGGCTAGCTTACTCACCGAAGGCAGGTGGACCGACGCTCCGCAGCCGGAATGCAGCGCCTGTAGTTTGTGTCCTGGAGGGATATGCAGCACCGATCCTCCCCGACAGAAGCCCATCAAACTGGGCTGTGAAACCCCCCTGGAAGCGGCCGTCATCCAGACGAAACTCCTGGATCAGCTGATGAAATTCACCGAGCTCCGATCGCCTCTGGAGAATCTGGTGGGTCCAAACACGGCGTCTTCTCTTTTCCATCTTCCAGAGCAGCTAGAATGCCGCAACTCGATCAGAATAACCGGAATCTGCCATGTTCATCTGACCGAACTGAATGACTACGTGACAAACCACTGTTTTCTCTAGAAAGTTCAACTTGACGCGCGAATTCAGTGTTTTATTCGCGCGTACAATACGCTTCATTCACGCAAAAAAAACGCCTGAATGAAGCGAGTAAACTTCCAGCGTTCGCGCGTTGAAATCTAGGCGCGTACGCGAATGGAGGCGTCCGGTGTGAACACGGGGTTAAAAGACATAAAAAGTAGTTCCTCATAGTCGTAGCTACGCCTGAGACCACTGATCCACTCACAGATGAAAACATCTTTATGTCCGGGAGAATTTTGGCCGCTTACAGCCACCGTACATTCACAACAGTGTTAGAAAGAAAACGTCTCTTCTTTCAAATACCCATCTTTACCACTAGATGTCAGTAATTCTTACATACTGTACCTTTAAACAGTATAGCAACAAATCCAGATATTTTTTAATGTGAATAATCACAGTTGAAGTTTTTTACTCAATTTAGATTTTTTGTTTGTCAGTTTGGCTTTTTTAACTTCTTAGTTTTCTTGCTCAACTCAGTTCAAGGCGGCTGTTTTTCTTCTCTTATAAGAGATTACAGATTAGATTTGAACACTGATTTGTCAGCGGTTTCATTGAAAGTGAAAGGTAAGACCTGGAGGAT